>ML786861.1:213042-263559 GCA_009831015.1 Picea engelmannii | reverse complement strand
CTATGGTTGGGTGACAAGGGTATCGTCAATGGTAAAATGAGCACACCATCTTCTAAATTCTAACACCAACTACTTCCAAAATCCATCCGATGTTCCATGTTTCATGCTTGAGGAAAGTGGTCGGACATAATTGTAGGGTCCAAACCATCCTTCTGGAATTAGATGAAGAAGAATCCCTTTGCCTCCAATTAGAAGCAGTCCTCAATTCCTGTGAATGTTAGTTGCGTTGCGAAACTATCAAGGAAGTGTTGATCAAGTGGAAGGACACATCACCAGAGGATGCGACTTGGGAACCAATGACCATACCCCATCAGTTTTTGCACCTTCGGCCTTGAGGACAAGACTTCTTTTGAAGGGGGGGGGCGGCATGTTAGGATTCGATCCTAACCCCTCTTCGTGGGTCATTAGTTAGTAGTATATGTTTTCTATGTAATAAAGGCTGACATTAGTTAATAAGGCCTAATAAATAAAGGAGAATAAGTCAATGTAAGAAGACCTGATAGAAGCTTCCGCTTCTAGAAAGATCTTCTTCTAGAAGTTTCCTTAGAAGGTAGAATTAGTATAAATAAGGGTAGGAGGTATTGGATATTTTTGTCTTAGAAATTCTTTTAATAGAGCTTTTCTCTGCTGGAAGTTGCCCCCTCGAAGAGGCAACTGAACATTGCTATCTTTAATAAAGGTTCTCTTTCTGGTGTTATTCTAGTATTGTTATAGCTATAATCTTCTTGTTCCATTATTGCTTGCTAAATATTATTGTTCATCATATTATTATTCATCTAGTATATTGCAAGGGCACTTAGCCCTAAGAGCACGAGAGCATGTGACATACACCTTGGGGTTGGATATTTGAGTTGAGGGGTATATTTCATGGAGGTTGGTTATGGACCCATACACATATGTTAAGGAGAAACATTGGAGCAAGTAAACACCTTAGCACACATGTTCATGAGCATTGGGCATAAGAGGACATGTGACACATCTAGAGGGGAACACCTTGAATGAGGACATTTGGAGAGTGAACCACCATGGAAGAGGGAGCATTGGACCAACAACATATTGGATAATGCACCATCTTGGAGGTGGGGTGTTGGGCTCGAGGGGCATCATGATAAGAGGGTACACCACCTTGGGGTTGGGTAAAACCCTAGTGTGACATTTGTCATCCTTATATTGTAGAGTGCTCCATGTGTGGTTGCCTTATTAACTTAGGTCTAGGGTTACTTGTGTGGACCTCCTCCATGTTTTATTTTGGACTCCCTCATATGTTCTATATATAGGGAGGAGAGAGACTTTGTTAATACTCACTACTAATGTACTCATTATTCTGTCTTTATTTTTATTTTTTGAGAAGCTTGGTAGAGATTAAGACCTAGGGTTTGTGATCTAAACCCCAGAGGAGACATGAAGATGAATGCTAGGGTTAGGGATGAGTTTGGGTCTTAGTATTTGTATGATGGAAGAGAAGAAAACCTAGGGTTTGTCTGATGTAAAACCTAGAGCAAGAACATGGAGTGCTAGAGGAGTAGAGGAGTCTTGGAGTTTGGTGTGATGCTTAGCTTGGAGGAGAATTGGAGCTTTTGTTGATGTACTCTTATTATTCAATTGTAACATTGTCTAGAGGTCTTTGTGCTTAGGAGTCTTGGAGATTTGGATTGTTTTAGTTAAAGAGCTGGTGTGAGGCAAGCTTCAATAAAGATCAAGAGTGGACTTGTTGGTCTTGATGCTAACTTGTTGTTGAGCCATTAGAGTGGTTAGGAGTAGTTTGATGTGATGCCTTGCTAGGCCATACATGTTAGTTAGGGTTTTCTATTGATGGTGGATTCCCTAACTAGAGTTTGGATGCATTAGAGAGCCTTGCCTTGTGATAAGCTTGAAGGATAATCTTGCACTAGTTTGTGATAAGTTGTTGACATGTACTTGTAACTTCACTTTTTGTATATATGAAGTGTACTTTTCCATCCAAACTTTGTGTACGTCCATATATGATTTTTAGCTTATGTTCTAATGATGACTAAGTGGTTTTAGTGTTGGTTATGTTGATTTAACATAACAATGGGCTTTGTTGAGTGATTTAAAAGGAAATATAAGTATAAGTTCTTCTCAAACCTCTTATATGTTGGGAATCGTACCCTTAGAGTTAGAAACATAATTCCTTTGAAGTACATTTGTTCAATGCTTATTTTCTTAGTTGGAGAAGAGTGAAATATACCCCTATGTAGCTTATATATCCCCTTGTGTATTTAGTTGGAGAAGAGTGAAATATACCCCTTGTAACTTATATACCCCTTGTGTATTTAGTTGGAGAAAAGTGAGATATACCCCTATGTAACTTATATATCATATTCAACCATAAAGTTGAAAGTTTACATGAAATAGATTAAAAAACTTCAAGTAAATGAATAAAATTTCTAAATTTATATTAAACATAATTTTTTTCAAATTTCCACAATTACATTTTTTAATATGAAATACTATAACAATAAAATATTTAACAATTACAAATTTTTTTATTATTAAAATATCATTTAATTTTAATTAAAATGTTATTATTAATTATATTTATTTATTAAAATTATTTAAAACTTACATATAATTCCAACTACATTTAAAAAAAAAAAAAAAAAAACTTAAAACTTACACTTACATTAATTATCTAAACTTTAAATATACTTTCAACCACATAACACATAAAACCATAGCTTATATAAACACAAAGTTAATAAAAGATGAAAATATCTCCAACCAATTTAAATTTTGATAAAAAGTAATAATCCTTAATAATAATAAAAAACTTATTTTTTAATACACCTAAAATAAGTTTTTTATTATTCACTTCGATAGATTAATTGGATCTGGATGCTATTAATCATCATCATTTAAAAATAATAATAACTTAAATATTTATGAAATAGAGGAATATAAAAAACTTATTTTTGGATTTTTATAAAATGATTTTTCATATTTAAATCTTTAAATTCAACAAATACAATTTTTAAATATTTATGAAATGGAAGAACTCATTTTTCTATTCTTAAAAAATAATGTTTCATATTTTAATCCTTAAATTCAACAAATACAATTTTGAATTATTATATAAGAAGATTATAATTAAAAATAATAATAATTTTTCATATTTTAACCAAAATACAATTTTGAATTTTGAATTATTATATAAGAAGATTATAATTAAAAATAATAATAATAAGATTAGTTTTTATAGTTTTAACAGATTTGTTTTTTTCATTTCTAAAAAAACCCATAATCTCCAATCTTAAGATAATCTATTAAGGAAAGAGTTTGTGGAGAAGTATCTTAGCAGCTTTTTATTCGATCTATACTATTTTCATTCTCTCTCCCCATCGATTTTAACTCCGATTTGGGTGACTAAATTTCCATAATAAGTAATTAAAAACGTAAAACATTAACCAAATATCTTACTCCTTTTTAAATCAATAAACCATTCATGACAAGGAAGTCATAAAAGGTCTTACCACAAAAGATGTATAAGACTATAAGTGTCATACCCCATGGGCAGTGCTTTGTTGACAGTGATATTTATCCTACCATGTGGATTTATCTTCCATGGCCTGCCTTTCCCCTCCCTTCCTCTAGGCCATGCCCCTATGTTGACCTCATCTCTGTAAAAGTGGTGATTCCGTTGTACAACAACTCCTTTTTGTCCTCCCTCCCACGCAATTTTTTGTTTTCCTTTTATCATATCTGATTTCTCTCTGATTCTACTGCTGCTGCTGCCGCCTCCTTCTTGCTGTTCTTCTCTGGTTGGCGGCCTCACTAACCAAGCCCCTCCCTGCCTTCCATCTGTGCCAATCTCGAGCTTGCCCACCTAACGATAAATTAAAAACCCAATAAGATATCCCCTTATATGCACTCTGACGAGATCTGTACTCCACCCATCAAATATATATTCCCAAAGCATCCAAATCTCATCAAAATCTGCATACCAACAAGCAAGAACCATACAGAGATAGGCCCAAAACAAGGTCATATCCATATAGAGAACGCCCAGTATATCCTGCTTTGAAGATCTGATTTGCTAAAGCAGAAGCGCAGACCTCAAAAAAAGAAATATAGTATCTTCTTATTGTCACCATACCTCCGCTGCTGCTCAAGCTCCTCCCCCGCCCAATCACCACCAGAGGCACACCTCTTCATTTCCTCATCGTTACACTTATACCCATCTCGGTTCCGGACGTGCCACGTCCGGGTCTTTCATAGGACTGTAAGTGTGTATATTTATATATATATATATATATATCTATTTGTGGGTGTTTGTGCGTGTTTTACCCCTTGTGGACAGGGCGTTTCTGGTCCCTTTTTCTGTGGGTGATAATGTGAGGAGTCATTCTGTTGTTGAAAAATTATTGAAGGAAATGGATAGAGCAGCGGCGGGTCTAGGACCAGTGGGCATGGACATGCCCATTATGCACGACAATGATCGATATGAGCTCGTCAAGGACATTGGCTCGGGCAATTTCGGGGTCGCCAGGCTTATGCGAGACAGGCAGACCAGAGAGCTGGTGGCAGTCAAGTATATTGAGAGGGGCGAAAAGGTTGGTGTCTGAACATTTTTATAGGTCTTGAATTAGGTTGAGCAGGGCCTTACTAGAACCCGATCTTACTAGAATTTGCAGATTTAGTATGTAAGTTTTTGCAACTCTGAAATCACGTGATTTGAATTGTGTGCTGTAGAAAGGGATAATTGACTGGCTTTTACTGTCATGAAAGAAAGCAAGAAGAATTGAATTGGGCAGAGGCAGAAGACTGGATTTCTGGGCTTTTAAGGTGTTGGTTTCTGTCCATAATTAGGAGAGCTGAACTGGCTAGAGTAGATTTAGAGACTTTGGGCTTCTGATTTTCAGGAGAAGTTTGAATGAATGATGGGAAGAATCAAAGTGGGCAGCTGCCCAAGACTGGATTTCTTGATTTATAGATGTTGATTGACCTTGATGTTTAGGGAGAAAGAAGTGGTTAAGACTAGATTTAGAGGCTTTCGGGCTTTGATTTGAAGACTTTCGAGAGAAAGGTGATTTTGATTGATTGCTTATACTTAATTCCATGCTTATTAGGCACCTATGTTCACATCTTGGCTTTGGAGGTGTTTGCACCTATGTTCTCATCTTGGCTCTGGAGGTGTTTGGAGTTGGGGCGTTGAGGAGAGAAAACAGGGACTTTTGGATCTGCAGCCTGCAATTAGAAGCAACCCTCTCAAACAAAAGGGAAAAAACTTCTGTTAAAGAAATTGAGATGTCTGAGCTTATGAATTGAATATGAGTTTGTAAATGTCTCAAGTGTACAGGGTGTGATTCACATTTGAGATTTATAATCTCTAGTTCGATAAAGAAAGAAAGTGTGTTCATATACACAAAACCTTTGAGCAGTTTGTTAGATAAAAACAAACTGAGCTGTGTGCAATATGAGATTAATCTCCTGTTGCTTGAATGCTTTTTCCATTTTTTTTAACTTTCGTCTGGGGAAGTTCAGGCTCAAACATAAGTCCATTCTTATTAGGTACCCACGTCCTTACTGTTGCCGGGGAGGTCCTCACCAGCCACTTACCAAACGAGGAGTAAGAGCTTTTTTCAGGAACTTTACCTTATAATCTGAAGAAAACAAAGTACTGTGGCTCCTAATGCTCTTATGCAAAGCAATGTTGAGAAAAAAGAGCAGTGGAAATCCAGATGTCTTTACTTTTGGAGCAATTCTCAAGCGAATAATAGTTTTTGAGTAAACTAGATTTCTGAAGTTCCAACTTATAATTTGAAGCAATTATTTGAAAAGAAGTTGGTAGCAGCTGGTAGGTAGCTTTTAATTTGAAGAAATACTCTAAAAATAAACAGAATTGGGCAGATTGGGAAACTAGATTTCCATGCTTTTGGTATCATACCTGAAATGATTTTGAGAAGAAATGGATGTAATTTTTTTTCCAAGAAAACTTTAGCAGAAAATCCTCTGAGTACTTCCCCGTCATCTATGGATGGTAAATAGGGTTAATCATCGACCCTGATTATGGGGCCTAACCCGGCGGGGACATCGAGTGAGTTCCAACAATCTCAACAAAATGGCTGGCTGGGGACTTGACCCCGAGACCTCTTACATTCTTACCACAACACTCATCCACTTGAGCTAACCCACCCGACAAAGCAGAAATGGATGTAGTTATTGTGTAAAACTAAATTTATTATCTTCTTTTAGCTTCTAATTCAGCAGTTTTTGAAAAAGAAGAGAATGCGGTGGAAAATACTAGATTATGACTTCTAGCCTTTTAAGCAATTATTTATTTGATATAGACATTTATGCTATGGAAAAAAAAAGTGGGTTTCAAGAGTACAGTGGAAAAGAGTAGAGTATATGACCTCTAGCCTTTCGCTGAAGCAATTATCTATTCGATGTCTAGACATTCTATGAAAAATAAATGGAGGTTGCCTGAGAAAACTGCATTTTAGACATGTAGCCAGTAACTAGAGCATCTGAGACAACAAAATTGAGTATTGCGGAGGACAGATTTTGCAAGATTTAGGATCTAATTTGAAGTATGTGGCAGATTGATGAAAATGTTCAGAGGGAGATTATCAATCATCGCTCATTGCGGCATCCAAACATTGTCAGATTTAAAGAGGCAAGTAGATGGAATTTATAAAAACAATGTTTAAACGTTTTTTACTGGAGTAGATGAATTGGATTGCAAATCATAATTGAAACTGTTGATGGATTACAGGTAATATTAACACCAACTCACTTGGCAATTGTTATGGAGTATGCGTCTGGAGGAGAGCTCTTTGAGCGCATTTGTAATGCTGGCCGCTTTAGCGAGGATGAGGTCATTTTGCCTTTTTCTGAATGATAAAGAGTTTTCTCTTAATTCCAGCCTCCTGTTTTTTGCTGATTTCCAGTGTTATGCAGGCTCGTTTTTTCTTCCAGCAGCTCATATCAGGGGTGAGGTATTGCCATTCTATGGTAAGTGGATAAGCTGCATTAGAAGTATTTTTTGGATGCTGCTTTGGGAAAATTGACAGTCAATCCTCTGGTGCTTTTGAAATAACCTCATTGTAAGGAACTTAGACTTGGGTCCTGTGCAGCAAGTTTGTCACCGGGATCTTAAGCTGGAGAACACTCTTTTGGATGGAAGTCCTGCTCCCCGTCTGAAGATCTGTGATTTTGGTTACTCAAAGGTATTCATTTTTGACGTAAATGTTTCTTCTCTGAGTATTGGCCTTTTAAGAATGTTCAGGGTCAATGGAAAATACAGAGAGACTGAGTTTGAACTTGTTTTCTTGTCTCAAGTCTCCTGGAGTGATGCATCAAGCTAGGAGGTAAGGAATTATTATTTTTGACATTACCTTAATAGTGATTTTTTCTTTGCAGTCCTCGTTGCTCCACTCCCAGCCAAAATCAACTGTAGGAACCCCTGCATACATTGCTCCTGAAGTGTTATCAAAGAAAGAATATGATGGGAAGGTAAGGGAGCTGATCCAACATGTATAACTATGTTTTGATCTGGTCATTGTGTGCAAGAGAAACGATCAAACTTCAAAGTTGTCGGTTACAATTACTAGAATTTTGTCTGTGTCTTCTCTTACAATTGCATTAATTCAGTACTCACATATGTTTGTATACCCTTTCAGCCAGATTTTGATAATGCAAACTTCCATGATAAAAATGGACATCAGTGATATAGTTCCCTAGTTTTTGTTTTCATTCAGCTATAATAAATAAGATCTTGAGCTCCAAGAAAACATGGCAGGGGATCCTTTCTACAACTAGGACGAAATTTTTACTTAACTTTGACTGATGGTCTGAGTCTGGCATGGTGCCTGTGGAGTGGTCTTCAATTGCCTCTATTTTGCCCCTAATCTCTGCCATGGTTGTGCCTCTGTCATTGAATTCCTCTATTTTGAATCCCATGTTAGCCTGATTCATGTACGCTTCGATGATTTGCTCCAGGTTTTTAGTTGTCTTAACAGTATGCATTGAAATGATGACCACTGCTGCATACACCTAGTGGAATTCAATTAGCAATGCCTTTCAGGATGTCCACTGTGTACTTCTTTATCTCCGTAGCCAACATATAGATGTTCTTGTGGTATCTCATAGTTTGGGGTCTTCATCTCAAATGGGTTGACAAAATCGGGTTGCTGCTTAGTTCCCCTTGAACTCTCTTCCCAGCTCTATGTCAATCTCTGGCTTGAACTCTCTCTGTTGGCTCATCAACTTGCTCAGATATCCCTGCTTCATTATCCCCTGAAAATTCCCAGAAAAACAGAAAGTAAACTTGAAAAGATTCAATGTCTGGATCCCAAACAGCCGCAGGTTCCAGTTCCATTAATAGCTAATTTCCTGTACTGCAAACCAAATTGACAATCAATGGAATAGGTGCCATGCAGGCACCTGTATTAAACTTCAACATGAAACAGCCTTAGCGCATTTCCCATCACTAGGTGTAACCATCAGTGTTACATGGGGATGTGTTCCCTTGGGTGGGGTGTGTGTCTTCCACACTTACCACGTTTCTGGGATGGAGAAACTCAATGGGGGACATTTCCCCACATTCCCCTTTTGGGGAAACTCAGGGAGACACAGGGGGCGGGGTGCTTTCCCTTTTGTGGCGGGCTTTTGGGCGCTCCCCCACGATTTATTCTCAATGGCCTTAGAAAAGTCAGATTTTTTTATACACAAGAAAATCAAAACCCTAAAGCTTTCATTGTACATATTTGTGACTTGTCATTGTATCCCATATATTTAAATGTTTAGTTTTTTAGGATTTCGAGCGGGGTTCCCAACATTCCACCATGTCAGGGATCCCAACATTTCCGATGATGTTTTCTAAAATTTGGGACACGTCTCTCTGTTCCTGCATCCCTTAATCCTGGAAACTTGGTGGAACATTGGTAATTTTTATGGGGAATGTAATGTTTGAATTTAACAAAAGGCAAGGATATGGCCTTATTTGAAATTACAACCTTTTTTGCTGTCATGATAATTGTGTTAGCATTGCCATCTGCTACTTTATTCAATTCCCTTCTAGTATGAAAAAAATAAATCTTTTTGGACTGACCTGATGCCTCTTCGTGATTGTCTCTATACAGCTGTAAATGTTAGGTATTAAATGAAATTTAAATAATTTTAAAATTTCTTCAGTCTTTGTTGCGTCTGCAACTGCTGAAGAGTATCTCAGTCAACTGAGAGCATTGTTAAAATTAAACAGGGATGCTATTTCTAGCCGATGTTCTTTGTTCTTTACACAGATGCCTTAGGTTGATATCTCAGATTGACTACTGGACTAGATGAAGGTTTTCTACTCTATTCTTTGTTTTGAAATGACATGGTTCTTTTATCTTCCACTCCAGAGGGATTGAAAAGGCAAATAAACATACTTTTTTATATGCTTCGAAGTCAGTCTTAATGTAACTAAGGTAATGGCTTGCAATATTTCTTGAGAAACCTCTCCCAGATGCACTTTGGATTGACAGGACAATGTTCAAATGGCATCATACGAGTACTCAGGTGTTCAGCATACTATTTCTACCTGTTACCCCCCCCCCCCAGCCTAGGGGTAACTGGAGGAGATCATGTCTCATGGCCTACAATGAAGACAATGATTCCATTGATGATGATGATCAGCATGTCCACCCATGGCAGCCCAGCAGCCCTTCTCAGATTGCCTCTTCTACTTTGGATCAGCCAAGCTCATCACATCTAGTCAACACAGTGTATGGGAGATGGTAAGCCAGCGTTACCATGAGGTATGTTAGTCCTTTCTTCATATGAGGTGCTGTGCTTAATATACTAAGCATGTGAATGAGGATTATTGGTTGAAGTTGGATGATGGATCATAAGCTCAAGAAGTTATATTTGTTTCCTTGTTTCACCTTGGTGGCCAGCGTTTGTGCCCTAGTTCCATGTTGTCACCCCCAAGGAAAAGGGGTACTACTGGGGGGCCCTCACAAGGGTAATGTTCCGTTTCCCCGCCATACTTAACACTTACCATCTTGGAGCTTGTCACAATGTACTAAACTTTGGTAATGGGTCATGGTTCATTCTCTCATGAGAAGAGGGACTAAAGGCCTAGAGGTTGATTGCAGCTGCTAGCTAAAGAAGAATAAAGAAAGAATAATGCTAAAGAAATAAATAAATGATAGCAAAGGACTCTCAAAAGACAGTCCATACTTGAGCTCTACCCTTTCCATGTTCGCCCCAATCCTAAAGCAATGATGCTATAGCTTGAAACCTTGTAAAGGGGACTTGCAAATGTGATAAAAGGACAATAAAAAGGCAGATTAAGGTGTTGGAAAAACATAGCGCCTAGAAAGTGGTAACTCAAGAGCAAGCTCACCCTCCACAATGACGCTCATAGAAATGGATGTAATGACACCTTAAGCCATGAAGTAAGCCCAACATGTACCACTATCACACTTACTCTTGAAGGGTTCTTTTCTTTCCTACTTCCCCCGAGACATACCTCACCCTCCACAACGACTCTCATAGAAATGGATGTAATGACACCTTAAGCCATGAAGTAAGCCCAACACGTACCACTATTACACTTACTCTTGAAGGGGTCTTTCTTTCACTGTTTTGGTTGGCACACCTAATAGGGTTTGATGATGGTCCTTCCATACTCAAACTTGCCAACCTACATAAAGTTTTGAGCTAATGTGAAATTTGAAGGGGATACTTGATGTGAACTGTTTATGTGGCTTATATCTTAAGTAATAACTTACTTGTATGATTTAAAGACTAGTATATCTTATGAACATTGGGTTTACTTGATTTCATGCTTTGTTTTGATTTGGATGCACCTGACATGGTACTTTGCAGGATGTCCGAGGCTTTCACCCAGGACGTTGTGCCTTTATTGCAGGATATGGCATGTGTGATGCAGAGCATTGAGTCACCTAGTGGCTAGAGACGCTCAGATACAAGCTCTCACATCTTCTGGACCTTGGACGATGGATTGAATGGGCTTGATTTTGACAGATATGGTCATGATGGCACACTTATGGGCAGGAAGCCCAGCCCATGCTTTGGACTGTGCACCACACACATTACCCAGCTACTTGATGGAGAACGTTGCACCTGGTGTGGCTTGGATAGCATGCAGAGATGATGTACACCCTCGTTTACCATGGATGCCATCCTTAACACCTTGGACGCTAGGCCTTTTGATGATGATGTCATGCTAGGGTTTGATAGAGATGTTGGGGCTTGCTTGCCACATGGACACCACATGATGATTTGAGATGGCATGGCACTCTCCCACCTTGCTTGCACTTTGGATGATGACACATGGCCTTGGGAGGCCCTCCTTCACCTCTTGGAGGCTTGACGTCACCACACGTGTGGCTTTGTGATGGCTATTTTGCATTTATTGTTATTTTAGAGGCTATTTTGAGGGGTCAGCCCCACTTGTAACATGGATTATTGACATTTTGTGGACAAATAGTGCTAGGGTTGCCTTGTATAAATAAGGCTAGTGCTCCAAATCATTTTTTATCATCACTTCTCCCTCACACTTTTGAGTGGGAGCTCTAGAAAAGTTTGCTCTACTCTCTTGTTTTCTTGGATCTAGTGTGCACCTTTGGAGCATAGATGATTTTAGGGGCTAAATTGCGCCAATGGGCTACTTTTCCATGTTTTTTCCCCAAAAAAAGATTCTCCAATTTCCATTTTTTGTAAAAATGATTTGCCCAAATTCCATAGAATAAAATTATTTTACCTTAAAAATTGCCAAAATTTTATAGAAACTATATAAAATCCTTAGAAATTTGAATAGTTTTACAAAATTATCGCCAAACATTTTACATTTTGCATATTAAGGACTAGTAAGATTTGCCCAGGTTTCTACATTTTAATATAAATTTCCATCTTAAAATTATCCCTGCTTTGGAGAAGGATTTGTTTGTGGATGCTTTTCATTTCTTGGATGATATCTTGTTGCAACTAGGGTTTCTCTTGGCATAGCGACTTGGATAAGTAAGTAATTTGCTTTAAGTTGATGTGTTTGCTCTTGGTATAATGTGATAATTGCTATCTTGTTGCATGTTACTTTGTTCTAGTGAAACCCTAGGAAGGAACATAAAAGGTTATTCCTTCCCTATTTGTCCAAGTTTTGGTGAAAGCATTAAGAGACCTAGTCTCTTGCTAGGATTCAAAGACCTAAAGCCCAAGAGAGGTTGCACCTTAGGGTTTTGATCTTAGTCTATTTTGATCCTTGAACTAGATAATTTGGAAGGAGGAAAACGACACCTAGGGCCCAAGAGAGGTTGCACCCTAGGGTTTCTCTTGGCATAGCGACTTGGATAAGTAAGTAATTTGCTTTAAGTTGATGTGTTTGCTCTTGGTATAATGTGATAATTGTTATCTTGTTGCAGGTTACTTTGTTCTAGTGAAACCCTAGGAAGGAACATAAAAGGTTATTCCTTCCCTATTTGTCCAAGTTTTGTTGAAAGCATTAAGAGACCTAGTCTCTTGCTAGGATTCAAAGACCTAAGGCCCAAGAGAGGTTGCACCTTAGAGTTTTGATCTTAGTGTATTTTGATCCTTGAACTAGATAATTTGGAAGGAGGAAAACGACACCTAGGGCCCAAGAGAGGTTGCACCCTAGGAATTGTTTCTTGTAGGTTTTATTCCTAAGGCCCAAGAGAGGTTGCACCTTAGGGTTAAAACTTAAAACTTCATCCTTCTTGACCATCTAACTCATTCTTCAAAGTGTTGCATGCTTGACTCCATAGCCCTATAAAGTCAACGGCACTAGTCTGAATCTCTTTTGGTAGTGAAAACACTCTTAGAATTAGTATTCTCTCTGTCAAAGGGATTTTACTAACTTTACTAACTCTACCTTTGGCAAACAAATAATATTTATTCCTGCTGTTATAAATGTTTGCTACAACCATTAGGGCTTGAACTAATTGTTGCATACTTACTTAAAATTGTGGCTAAAGATACTTAGAATCATTGTTAAGCAATTGGATTTTATTGCACTCATTGAAGGCTAGATTTTGATGCACAATTGCCAATTTTATGGGTACTTTTACCTATTGCTGTTACAAAACTTTCATTACTGCTATACATTGTCTTACTATTGTAAATTTGCAACAACAATTGGTTTCATTGATTATCTAGTGTCTAGAGGTCATCAATAAGCAACACAACTTGGTAATTGTCTATTATATGCTTTGGATTGTTTCTTGTCTCGTATAGGTGAACCAATTACCTCGTTTTCTTCTTTACCTCCCCTAGACCTAGACCTAACATCTAAGTGACCAAGACAAGGGGCTGTAGGCTTGGCTAATCTTGCTACTTGATCCCTTGAGGTCAATAGGGAAGCCTCCCTTATGTTGGACCTCCTTCCATTACTAAAATGAGGGAATTATCTACTTAGGTGATAGTGGTAGAGACTTCCAATTGTTACACGATATTGGGATCTTGTAGAAGGCTTTGCACAAGTACAAATTCTGTGATAACACTACCTTCAACATGCAAACAGATTCTCAGTAACTGGAGAGGTGATGCTTCTAGTTGCATTTCCAGAATATCCCATCGAAAATGTAATTTATTGACGTTGTTGTTAAACCTACAGTGCTCTATGAGTTCATAAATTTCAAATTTTGGGCCCAGTTTGGTCATGCACGGTGGGCACATATTGGGAGAGTGGAAACAATCATGCTCCAATGTATGAGTATCGTTTACTTCAAAAGAACGGTTCCATAAATTTCTATTTAAGTTTAGTTTGATGCACATCCTACATATCTGGAGACTACCTTTAGGTATAGTCATTCTTGTGATGACACTCTATGAGAGAGTGGCTGGCCAAGTCCCGACTTCCACCGGACATACAAAAGACATTCATAACATTCTTGATGTCAAACAAGGATGTTCACTTTCTCCAACTCTATTTGGGCTCTACATAAATGGATTAGAACAACTATTTCTAATTTAGAAGGAACATGTGAAAGATATCTACTTGTTGGTATGATCACTTCCATTCTTCTCTTTGCTGTTGACATAGTACTCATAGCACATAGGATTCCAAGCCTTCAACAATGCCTAGATACTTTGTGTGTATTATGCAATACTCATGGTCTACATGTGAACTTGGGCAAGACAAAGATCATGGTGTTCCCAAGAACGAAGATCAGGCAATCAACCTCACTGACAAAAGCAAATTTAGTTAAATGGCCTCCTCTTACACATACCTTGGAGTGCCTTTCAAAGGCCCTTCCCTTAACATGTCCACTGCCGCAGTGGAGAGAGTTTGTGAGGGATATGTGACACTTAATACACTTGAGACCTAAGTTGACACAAAGACATGAGACACAAAGGACACATGGATATGAGTATCCGACATGGGACATGTTGACTCTGGATATAAACCTATTTTTGGTTACTAGTGGACATTAATATCAATATTAATTTCAGAGAGCTTGATTCTACTGTTGTTAGGAAGGGATAGATAATATCCTTACTAGATGTTATGCTTGGTAGGGACTAGTTTGTTGATAGACAATGTTTGTATACAAAGATCTCTACCTTACTTGAAAACATAGGCATCTTTATTGACCACCTGGTCCCTTACAACATCTTGTTGGATGCAACTCGATTTGAAAATTGAAAAGGAGTTGAATGAAGCTATCCATGGTGATATCCATTGGGATGAGATCCTAGGGTGATATTACCTAACTAGCTTCATTAGATATGAGGACCAAAGATGTGTGGCTTAGTTGATGGAGAACTTTTTTCCAGAGATGATAGTAGATAGATGATTAAAAAAGGATGGATGGCTCAACCTATTACTTCTTATTATCATTCCCTTGTAACCTTGATTAGGCAAAAAAATCAATCTAGACATATTAGAGTTGTAATAATCAATAACTTTGTGTTTAGGAGTCATTAATATTTATGTCACTTTATGTGTAAATTACTTGTGACCAATATAATGATAAATGTAAAGGTTAGAGGTTAGGTGGTTAGCTTTCAGGTTACTTTGAAAGTGTTAGCACCATGTTTGTAGGTGCTTCATGAGATTTGGGTACATGGTGTATGTTCAGCCCTTGGATGGTCTGTGATGAATTTGCACATGGGAGATGGTCCGTGATGGACTTGCACATTGGAGATGGCTTACTCAGTGGTTGCTTGACCTTAGTTGGGTGCTTTCTTGGCATTCTTCCGTAGGGTGTTGTAGTTCTCTTGACAACCTGGGTGACATCCTTCATGATGGCCACATGGAGATGTTTGCTTGCTTGGAGAACACCCTACTTAGGAGGAGGAGTGTTGTGCATCCCAGAGGAGGGCATCAAGCCCTAAACAACATGGGATTGCATGGGTTTCTGTATGGAAGCTTGGAGTTGGCTCAGGGATGCCTGGGTTGCGATAGTGTTCATGCAGGGGGAGTGGACCGAGTGGAGTACATGGCTTAGGGGGATTGATGGAGCCTTTGGAGGCTTGTAGGAGGAGAGTTGGACACACCTTGTGGAGTGCCCTTGCATTTGGATCCTTGCTTGTGGATGACATCACCTTGGAGTTTGACATGTGTACAATTGGATTGTAGCACTCCACATGTGTGAGCCTACATGTGATTATTGTAGGTTACTTGTAAGGGCATTGACCCACATAAGCATTGTTGGCCTCCCTTACCTCTCATATATATAGAGGAAGGAGAGAGTCCTTTTATAATAATCATCATCATTATACTCTTTTCTTTGTACTTGTCTTCTTGGAGGAAGTCATTAGGGTTCATGAGGAATGCAAGGAGGAGTTATGAAGTTTAGAGAGGACGTCTTTGTTTGCAGCTTGATCCTTGTGAGATACTAGGGTTTACTCTTGTGAAGAAGATGTTGGTGATGACCATTCATTCATTCTTGTTCATCTCATGTTAGAGATGTGACTAGAGGAGCACACTAGTCATCCTCTCTCTCTTATATCTTCATTTGTATTTGATCTCTCTCTCTCTCTTGGAGTTGTTAATGTTTCTTGAGCTTCTTGGAGTATCTTGAAGACTAGGGTTAGGGTTTCATCCCTTGGAGATTTGAAGATTAGGGTTTTGAGATGAAACTCTAGGTTCTACTTGGTGAAGAAGAAGAGGAGGAGACGTCTTGCCTTGGAGGACTTGCTTGAGTGATTCATTCTTGTTGGATCTCCTTGATTGAGCTAGGATTTTCTTGGTTTTCCCTAGCTAGGGTTTTGGAGAGCTAGTGGATTGTACTAGCTTTGTGATAAAGCTATGGTATGTTCATGAACTCCATCTTATGTATATTGATGAAGTTTTCAGCTCTCCAATACTTGTGTAAGTTGCAGATTTGATTTTCAACTATCTATGTTCTCTTTTGTTTTATAATTTCTATCTCTCCAATAATTTTCAGCGTATTGGGATTATTTAATCATGGACACGTATAGTCAACCATGGTCAAACCCATATTTGTTAGAGGTCATTAGGTAAGGTATTACTAATTAGTGGTCAAATATGGGGTACCATCAACCATGGTCGATCATTGTTACTAGGTTAGGGGTTAGGGGGTTAGTGGGTTAGAAGCATCAACCATTGACATCTTAGGACTACATTAAACCATGGGCAAGCATAGTTAGGCATAGTCAACCACATTTGTTAATGGTCAACAGGTTAGGGGTTAATGGTTAGTCAGTGGGGTAGCATTAATCATGGCCAATTATGATCAACCATCATCTCACTGGGTTAGGGTTTAGGGGGTTAGTAGCATCAAGCATTGATATACTAGGGCTACATTAAACCATGGACACCTATGCTCAAACTTAGTCAACCCTAGTCATCCATATATGTTAGTGGTCATTAAGTTATAGGTTAGTGGATAGATAGTGCGCGAGTGTAAATCAAGCATGGTCAACCATAGTCAATCATTGTTGCTAGGATATGGATTAGGAGATTAGTGGTTAGTGGGTTATTGGATTAGTAACACCAACCATATTTGTTAGAGATCATTAGGTTAGGGGTTAGTGGTTGATTAGTGGAGTAAAATCAACCATGGACAATTATATGCAACCATGGTCAATCAAGATCAACTATGGTTAACCATAGTCAACAGTCATTATTGGGTTAGGGCATAAGGAGTTAGTGGTTAGTATTGTCAACCATTGACATATTAGGGCTACTCAACCATGGACACCTATAGTCAGTTGTGGTCTAACATAGTCAATCATATTTGTTAGTGGTGTTTGTTAAGCGAATCTAGGCACTCTACAATTTTAGGTGGGAGAAAGGTTTGTTACTTTGTGTGTATAAAGTTTTTGATACTTTTAGGTGCTTAATTAATTCAGGTTAAGATGCATCTATGCTAGACCACAACTCCAATGTTATTGAATAACAATTCCGGTGATTGCATCCATATTGTTGGAAATTATAACAAAGGCATGCGGTACAAGTGTATTGAATTAATAACATGGGCATCCATTGTGTAGAATTACACAATGCACTCTTGGTTGGGAACCTGTTTGTTTGGACATACTTGTGGATGTTATTTTGACCAAACAAAGATCTAAAATCATTCGTATTAGTGTCCAAACCGAAGTTACTATTGACATTGTAGTTCACTCACTCTTCGTTGGGAACATGGATGTTATTGTGACCAAATGAAGATGCAAAATTGTTCATGTTCGTGTCCAAACCAAAGTGCACTTTTGAGAAGATTTTGTCAACGCTACTACTAATGTTACTATGGACACTACTATCAGTGCTACTATCAATGCTACTAAGGATGCAATATAGTCATATGTTGACACTAATTTGGACGCAAATGTGGTCGTAATCAATGACACACAAATGTCCATATAAATATCCATTTAATTCAAGAGGGCCAATTTCAAGGAGCTATTGGGGGGGAAGGTTTTCTTGGATGCTATTTTGGGGCCAAATCACTAAAAAATTCAAAATCTTGTAGTAGTACCCCAAATGAAAAGATCTAGAGTTTGAATAGTCTGAGTAGAAAAGTTGTGTTGAGTCAATTGTCAAGTCAAGCTTGTAGTCAGTTTTTGTTTGTATCATGACATTGGGGCATCAATTAGGTTTGTCAATCCCATGTCATAGGTTGTCTTGTTGGATATTGTTAACATTCCAACAAGAAAACACTTCTATGCAGGTAACTAGATGATTGGAACATGTGAACTAAAGAAGCAAGAGAACAAATAAGCTGTGAAAGGTAAGAAGTCTGAAAATACTAAATAGGAAGATATCAAGGAATAATCACTGATTATATACTCATGAAAACCATCAGACATATTGGAGAGAGAAGACTAGAAGACAAATGGAGAGATAATGGTGGTTGCCCAAATTGAAAAATAAATGACATGGTTTTGAATTATCCACAAGCCCCTGCTAGCAATGGTTTAGGGTAAGCCAGGAGAAACCCTCACAGAATATAGTAGTAGTGGTTGAAAGTTGGAACTTAGGGGTAAGCTGAAGGAAAGCCTTGAAGATTTGGAAGAAGTGGTCAAGGATCAGTCTTGGAAAACCATTTATTGAGAAATTGAAGGCTGCCAACTGAAGCATGAAACAAATTCCATATGATGCTGCACCAAAAAAGAGGAGACAGATTTAATGTGGATTAGAAATTATACAGGAACCCAAGCATGCTTGATTTAGTATTATTTTTGAAGATGCTAGAGGTATTGAGGATGTTAAATTCTAGAGATTCAAAATATGCCAGATAGAGGATGCATTCATGTAATGAGTAGAAGAATGAAGATCCCAAATGTCCATTAAAGGAGGAAATAAATATTAAAGTATTAATGTACTTTTGATAAGGATAAGATACAAAATCAAGTTAGATCCTAATTAGAGACCTTATCCAAACCACAAATGAACTAGATTAAACAGGATCAAATCATATTAAGACACATAGAAGGTGATTGTGAAAATAGAAAGATTTTGTTTCCCATCTTGTAGATGCTGATATGGTTCAGGTTTAGCCACAAAAAACCCAAGACACTCGAGTTAGATCACAGAATGCATGATTTGCATTGAACTAGCTTATATCTAGAGCCCAGTTCTAGCAAATTCAAAGTTACCATGGATGGTTACCTAGGTAGTCTGGTAGATGCCCATGTTGTAGAAGGGCCTTACAATAAGAAGGGAAAAAATTGGTGAAATAGAAAAGTTGATTCCACCCCATCTAGAGGGTGGAAAAACTGCATGAGATAATATTAACATCATTAACCCTGTGCATTGTATGTATTGAAGTTTTGTTGAAAGTGATCTAGTTCCTAAAACCCTATGGATTATTGGTTATAGATGATACAGGAGAAAAAAAACAATGAGAATGAAGTTCAAGGTGTCTATGCAAGGATTCGTGGGAAACATATGATATTCGTCTTGATAGCATTTTTGTTATCATCATTACCTGCTGGAGGATTTTTTGGCATAACAAGTTTATGGTCTTTTGGCCCAACACATATGTGCTTTCCTTTACAACATCATCCTATGCTGGTTTTGCTAGAAAACATCACGAGACACACTGTGTACTCTCTTCTCCTTGAGTCCTACCTCAACTTGTCATCCACCTCAGGTGGTGAAATTTGCATTGGTTCCATCTTAAAATATAACTAGTTATGATGGCCAACTCCAGCAATCCCTTGACCTTATAAGAATTCAATGTGTTACTTCAAGGAATCATCAATTTCATGTTTGACTGTTATGTTCCTCAAAAGGTTGTTGCTTATTTTCAAATATTGACTACACTGTAAATGGGAGAGCTTTCCTCCAGACCTTTCTTAAAGAAACGATCACACCTGATCCTAAACAGTCAATATCGTGAATAAAATATCACACAAAAGCAACTGAAATTTCAAGATATGCAACTTGTGGTTCATGCTTATTATGTATATCTTTTCCTCGATATGCTGCAAGCCTCCAATAGAATCAATATTCTTGTTCTAGTCGAATCAATGCAGATCCCAACTAACAAGCATTATTCTTCTGCTTTCCAATCTTATCCATGTCGATTTTTCTACAACCTTTATGACTTGCTTTGGAGAGACCATAAATCTGAACTTATGACCTGGATATGCGCAGGGTGTAAATCCAGGTGATAACAAATATCTTACACTTCCCATCTCTTATTAAGTCCATCTATAACAATGTGGCGTGGTCTAATATTCTTGTAGAACTTTTTAGTGTCATAGCTAAACATCATATATCATTGCTCCATTCCAGTCCTTCCAGATGGGCCTTGAGACTTGGAGTGTAAAGCTTTGTCTCAAACAGATTAAATCATGGGACTATTTTTGATGACTTTGTATGGCATATTTGTCAGAAGCAGGGAGGTGCTGGAAATGTTTAATTGTCTTTAGTTTAGACATGATTGTGTGTTCCTGTCTGAGAGATTCCCTCATGAGAGAGCCGTTCCATGAAAGTCTTTTTCATCATAGCTTGCAAGGAGGCCCACCTTTCCTGTTGGTGTTGAATAAATTTAGCTATAAGATGCCATCTGTTTGTGGATCATCATATTTTCAAATTAGCTCATTAAATTACCTGCCAAGCTAGTTACATAACCTGAAAGATTTAGAATCAATGACATTATGAAGACAAAATGGAGCTTTGATGCCATTAATATGGCAAGCTGTTCCCAACCTGTACCTTATTAAGACTTGCTATGAGGCATTAGCACTAATCCCCCTTATAATTCACTTGGCTGCCAGAACTGTTCTTTGCAGTTGGATATCCATCAAACCTAGTCCTCCAGGCTAATCTTATTAGTCCTTAATATGCAAAATGTAAAATGTTTGGCGATAGTTTTGTAAAAATATTCAAATTTCTAAGGTTTTTATATAGTTTCTATAAAATTTTGGCGATTTTTAAGGTAAAATAATTTTATTCTATCGAATTTGGGCGAATCATTTTTAGAACCTGAAGCCCAATTCCCTGTAATAAGTATCCGCCAAAGCCTTTTATCTTTACAAGATAACTCCCAGTAGTATCGCCCCTTACTTCGCATGATAAGCAACCGTTTGGGTACGACAGAGTAGTCCTGTTTTGAAACAACAGCTTCGATCCTAATAATAAGGATACAAAATTCTAATAATAAGTTTGGGGCCCATGGTTGGCATTGTTCTGACTCGTTTGCTGGCATGGTTCAGATTGTTCAGGCTCGCTTGCTGGTGGGTCAAGTGCTGGGTCAAGTGCCTGTCTTCGTTGGTGCCTGCTGTCTTAGGAGGGCGGGAAAGGGAAGGAAGGGCCCTAGAAGCTTGATTACCTCCTGTTGCCAGCGGGTTAGAAAAAATGGAAATTGACGAATCTTTTTTTGGGAAAAACCATGGAAAATTATCCCATTGGCGAAATTTAGCCCCTAAAATCATCTATGTAGTCCTCCTTGTTGTCAAGAAAGGGTGAAGTTTCTCATTCTAACAATTGGAGACATTTTTCCATCCTTGCTTCACCTATGTAAATCTTCGAAGAGTGGAATTTAACTTTTTGTAGCCTATTATTGAGGGGAAAATGCATGAGAAAACTTGCCCAGCTGCAATAAGTATATCCAGGATAGTGAGCTTATGGTTAGTGTCAGATCCTTCTAAATCCAGTTTTGCAACTTGCTTTGAAATGAATTCAAAATTCATCTCCACTATTCAGCCAGGGAGACATCAATGCCAAAGAGGATACCAAAGTATCTAATAATCTTCCCTTGTTGAACAGCATTCTGTTGGCTCATTAGCAAATCTGTAGAGTTTCCCTGCAGCTTCGGCAAAAGTACCAAGGCATTGTACAGCTCTCTCTCGAGTGAGGTCTGGCACAAGGGCAGAGTCATCTAAATGTGAGCATTAAGTGACTACTTACCTTCAGGAAGTTATATGTCTGTAAGCTTGAGCCAAACTTTCTTGTGAGAGGGATGAGCTCTCCTGATGTTAAGGTACAAAATATGCCTTTATTGAGGATGCCTCATACTTCACAGTTGTCAAATGTACAGGTCATCTTAGTTTGCACCTTAGTCCTTACCTCCCTAGTTGATGGTTGCTAATGTGCCTAGGTTTCATAAATTCATACATTTACTGATCATCCCATAAAAAAGTAGAATTTTGAAACACATGAAAAGATTGTCTGTAGGGCCTCTTATTGTCATATTGTTGCCTTACATCTTCTCATTAAAACTTTATACGGAATAGCTTAGGTTGGAAGTTTTTCTTGTGTTAGAATCGAAACTTTGTTGGGTAAGGATTTGTTTAAAGATGCTATAAAAAATAGCATTGTTCATATGTCTAAAACTTTATGATATTGACTGGCCTTTTTGTTTTTATTAACCTGCTTTTCATCAGTTCTTATTTTCACAGCTCCTCCTGTACCTCTTTGGCAGTTTGTCAATTTTCTTATCTCCATGTTTTAGTTGTTATTCACATCAATAATATCTATTGGTGCTGACTTGTTCCATTTCTTGCACGGTGTTCACATATTTGTCAGAGTGATTCCAGTCTATTTTTGGTCTGAATATTTCTAAGCTGTAAAGTTTTAACCAAGAAAACGGGTAAGAACATGACAGCAGCACTCATTGGCCTTCAGAATTTTACTTTGCTATCATTGTTTTTTCATGCAGAATCAGGTTGGTGAAAATCAAGTACTGACTTAGACATACTGAAAACCGATTATAATAGCAGTGCTATACTCATTTGGGAAAAAAACAATACCGAGGCATCTTAAACTACTTAAATGCATTATAAAAATGGGTACAGCCAGCTTGAACCCCCTAGATGAAGCCCTGTACTCAAAGAGGATTTTTCAGTGGATGATCTGTGATTTAAATTTTAATGCTCTCCAGTCAACCTCATAATAGAAAAGAATGGATTTTGCACATCTTAATCAAACTTGGCCTAAGTGCTTGTATATTTTGGGTGAGTTGTAACATTGCACAGGGCATTGAATCCTGTCACTGGAAAGATATCCATTGCACCGAGAGAAGGTGCAGTCTACAACCCAGTATGATTGAGATGTGAAACATAACATAACGCTAATAAACTAAAACAAAAGAAAATTTGAAGCCCATAATAGAAAAGTGAAAAAAAAAACTCACCATAATAATAAAAGGGAATATAAAAAAAGTTCCACAATAATAATAAATTTAACCAGCATAGTTCCATCTTTACCACTATCTTTTAAGCACTGAGAAGTTTGTGCTTCAGTTTCTTTTTGATCCCTCTCAATGCTTAACATATCCGGGGTTAAGATGGATCTATGCTGGGAGATTGTAGTAGGAAACTGAGCTGAGCTCATTGAAATAATCCTTACCGATAGCTCAACTTGGATATGTCTATAAATTTACATAATCGTTGATATCGGATTACTATAAGACATACCTTAAACATGGGAGGCTAGGACCTCACATTTGAAAATCATGAAGTTATATATCAACAGTATATACACTATATAGCGAAAGACTGGAATGACCATCATGGTTAATTGCATTGCTACAATGGATAGAATATTGCCAAGGCTTTTATGCTGCCATAAAGTATAGCCGATACCATTGAGTCAGTTGCAAAAATCTGTTAATGAGTTCCTATTGGTTGAAACCTCTATAATCAGGTCTCTTAACTTCTCAAAATCTTTATATTGCACCATTTTGTGGAATTCTAGAGATGATGCCTGATGGGAAATTGAGATTGAGCGTTAAAGAAACATGTTTGAACTTTAAAAAAATGCGAAATTACTAAAATCTTTCTCATTATCCAGATGTTTCAGTAGAATATGTATTTTACAATTAAAAATTGTGCTGGCAACAGGCAAGAATACAGCTAAACATAGCCGATGGCCACTTTTAGCAGATTAAAACTCAAAAGCACTGCATGCGAAAGGCTCCACTGAGCAGGACTTGAATTTGCTGCAAGCATGATGAAACTGACAGAGATCACAAGGTATAAAACAAACCCCTTTACAAGGTGGTGACCGATTCCACTACCTGGTCTAAGCTCTAAATTTCTAAACAACATAATCGTAATGCAAAGCCACAATTATAACAGATAACAGACTTGAAAATTTCAAGAAAACCATAGTATTGACTGAATCCCAAAACAACATGTGTCACTGCTCGAACCTCAACTGAGATACCTTGGACTTGATCCTACAATTACCCGAAACATGGATCGACCCTGAGAAGGGAGAGGTCGAAGATACATGCGTTCCAACCCCAGCATGTTTAAATGCTTGGAACTTACTATAACAGGAAAGCATTTCAACTAAAGAAACTCTATGTATATCTGCGAATGTGAAACTTTTGAATGAAGTTCTATCCAGTCAGAACATTTATCCGTGTCTTTTGAATGAACTCTGAAAATCAGAATATTCATGTATATCGTTTTGTAATCTTTGCTTCTGTTGACGATATCTCCTCCTTTTCTTATTTCAGATTGCAGATGTTTGGTCATGTGGAGTCACACTCTATGTTATGTTAGTAGGAGCATATCCATTTGAGGACCCTGAAGAGCCAAGGAACTTTAAAAAGACTATTCAGGCAAGAGATATCATAACTTTTTATAGTTGCTGCAACTATGTTATTACTGCATGGTTTATAGCAAGAGATAGCATACATGTTCAGCTAAAATCGTTATTGCATGATTTCTGGAGGGTGGTAGATATTAATCATTTTCTTTTTTTCCTGGCTATTTGGACTGCAGCGTATTTTGAATGTGCAGTATTCCATTCCAGATTATGTTCATATTTCCCCAGAATGTCAACACCTTCTTTCTAGGATTTTTGTTGCAAATCCTACCACGGTCAGTCCCTATCCCATCATATATAAAGTTTAAACACAAACTTGAAATTGTTCCAAGCTTGATATTTTATCTTTCTAGTATGGTTGCAGCTTTCTACAACTGATACTTCAATTGTATTCCCGTTGATGGTGTTCACAAAACAGAGAATATCGATTCTTGAAATCCAGAATCATGAGTGGTTCTTGAAGAATCTACCAGAAGATTTGGTAGATGCAGCTGAAACTAGCAGTCAGTTTGATGATCCAGGCCATCCACCACAAAGTGTTGACGAGATTATGCGTATTGTCGTTGAGGCCAGAATACCTGCCCCAGGGGTAGGGGGGATAGGTAATTATTTTGGAGGAAGCCTGGACTTTGATGACATGGACCTGGAGAATGATGATGCAGACCTTGATATTGAGAGCAGCGGGGAGTTTGTAATTGCTATGTAACTGTATTCTTATTGGCATTTCTTTGGATTTGCAACTTGGTCTCTAGTCTGCAGATTGATTTGCTTAGTTTATATCTTCCAAGCCTGATCAAAACTTCCTTTTCAGTAGTATCAAATGYCRGGAGGCTTGGAAGCACAAACTGCAATTCAGTGCAATCTGGTTAGTGCTATAGAAGTGTAGTTATAAAACAGGTGAACGGTATGCAACTAATGTGCAGTAAGCAAAATTGTTAGATGCCCTGTATGCTGTATTGAAATCAAGGCAGCAGGTTGTAAACATATATCTAAATGTTTTGTAGAACTCCTTTTGATGTGGTTCTAACTCTGGTAAGGAGTGCAGTGTGTTATTATTCAGAGTATCTGACCATGGGAGCATTTTAAAGGTAATTATGAATGCTAATTCTCATGGAATCTTTCTCATCGTGATTCTTTTGTTCTGTCATGTATTCAGTGGCTGGTTATGAATATGCAATACCTATCTAAAGCTGAATTAAGGACAGTTAAAGTTTTTGTTCACCGCAGTATTGTTTGAAGTTTTTCTATCGTATGGTCATCTTTCTTTATAGGAGTGGTACTAGTATTTTGGACAAAATTTTCTTCATGGAAACATGCCAGTGTGCGCTGGAACTTAAGATACAACTAACAAAATTGAAACTTGAACTTTTGGCTGGAATATAACCTTCTAATCATAGTAGTGTGATTCATTGTATGTTTATGATAATCTCTAGGTATAACGGTTTGTTGTTTAATCAGTGTCTTATGTGAGAGTACTGGTATCCGGCCTCTTGAAAGTTGGCAAGGATCCATAACATGAGTCCAGAGATAACAGGTAATAGTGATATCATATGCAGTAATGTTTCGCCAGTTATATACCAGTTAGAAGATATCCTCGTGAAAAGGCTAGACTTCTGTCATGATTCATGCTATTTAGATGGAAAGTGAGCTGCTATATCTCGAATCTGGTGTTCTACTGAAGTATTTTCCAGTGAGCTGTAAACCATAACTTTTAACACTGTTAAGACAATATATTTTTTGCAATCCCCATGTCCGAGGGAGCTCGTTTGAGTGAATTACCAATTTCTCATAATATTTTCAACAATTTTGCATTGGAACATTGCATGATGAAAGGGGAGGACATATTCTATGGAACCATTAGAAATCAAATCTATTGTAGTAAAAAATTCACCTTTTGGTGTCTTTTACCTAGGATTCTAATAATACTCGAGGGCAGAAGTTTTTAAAATTTAAAGCAACCTCCATTACCTGGATTATCTCACTCCATTGGGGATAAATGGCATGTTCAACTATTGTTCTTCCCTTTGGACATCTGCCAGTTGCTGTATTGGTCAATATGTAGTTCACCTCCCAGCCAAAACTTTGATAGATGCCTGGATTGCCAACAAATATCTTGCTATTATGATGTCTACTAATCTGACCTACTATCATCTATGTTTATGGCAGCCTATTTTTTATGCTTGAAGTCTTTTGAACTATTGCGGTCACGTATTTGATAGTTGATTTTCTGTAAACTCCAGTTGAATCTGAACCATTCTTATTAACATCATTGGTTGTTGCTCATTTATCGATCTTTTTTGTAGTTCTGGCCAATTCTGGCTTGTGTGCATGATGAATGGTGTTTCCATCAACTTCTATAAACTTGAGCTCAACTTTGGTCGGTTCAATTGTCATTACGTGTTGAGAAACTGTTGATGTGGAAAAGCCTACTAGTATGTCTAAGTAACTAGGATTGACTTCCCCATGTTAATCCCCAGATTGCCTCTAGTTAATGCTGGTTATATCAGGCCATCAAACAACAAAGTCCACTTCATTATGGCCAACGTGTGTTTGACAATGACATTGGCAATATCAGTTGACCGGTGGGTAAATACTTGCGATTAAGTTTTATTTAATTTGTGATCCCTTTCTCCCCTTATTTTAATATGGTAAATGGATTTTTAAAATCCATGTTCCTATCTACCATTATGTTAAAAAAGGCTTCCATTCTCATTGTTGAAATGACGGCCTATGTTTTTCTTCTACCCATTTGTTTGTTGCTTTGCTGGTAGTGGACACGATCTAATCTTTTATATGGTCCTTGATCTTCATGTCATGTTTCAATTTTGGTAATGTAGGGGAAGTGAAGTTGTGGGCAATTGCATCTTGAGTGCCTCCTCAAGCCCTATTTACATACTTTGGTGGTTTTAGGTCACACATATGGGTTATAAGTTCTCTGCTTCCCAACTCCCACTAGAGCTTGTGTTGAGTTCTTATGGGGAAGTTCACATTTGCAGTCCCATCAATAGCTTCTGGTTTTAGTTACTGTCATTCAGTGGCTTTTCCAATAGATCAGTGATCTTATGACAAATTGAGATCAAAACATGGCCATATTTACATAATAGGCCCCTTGAATTAGACATATTCACTGAAATCGTTATAGTAGCCCCGTGAATTAGACATGTTCATCCAATACTTTATGATCTAGAGTTACTCCCAAAGGAGCAATACAATTAATATAAATGTGGACTATAAATAGGTCTCCCTGCTTGGATAACTATGCACGATAAGAAATGTCACCCGACTTAGCTTCTCCTCAACTTCTAAGTTTTAACCCACTGGCTGCAATGTTCCACTCTATAATTGTCATTGCCACGTTTCACACTCAAGTTATTGATCATGTGAATTTAATTCTTTGGCATCCTTTAGAAGTGGATTTATAAATATAATAATTGGATTTTTCTCAAATGGTTTTCAATGTTTCATAGTTGAAATTGTTGGTTGTCGTATATCTAAACAAGGTTCACAAAATATGTTTCACATGCCATATGTGAAGGTCCTAACACACACGAGATGCAAATAATTTTGATAAAAACACAAATAATTATATGGGAATTTTAGGGGAGTGAACAATAGTAAGATCATAAAAAATAAAGTCCATGTTGGGAGGAAGAAGGGAGGAGAGTTTGTGTAATACCCTTGTTTTTAAGCTAGGTATCTATTTGAAGTTTATTGCAAATATTGTATGTTATGAAGATGTGAGCTAAAGGCCAACACGAGTGTTTATTTGTACATAACAATTTTTATATTGTCATTGTTATTTAATGGTTGGGTTGGGGTATAAGCCAAGCATTATATTGAAATATAAATAAAAGGGGTAAGTAGATTTGATTGTTAGAAGGTAAATAGAGGGGAGCTATGATATGGCTAGTGGACCAAACTATCTACTTTACTTTTGAATGAGATAGAAAGTGTTCTTTTACAGAAAGTACTACCTTTATATATTAAATCCTTACTCACCTTTACCAAACAAGGTTCACAATGTAGTTTTTGTATGCATATTCGAAGGTCCTAGCCACATGAGACAAATAATTCGAGATAAGGACACATTAATAATTCTATGGAAGTCACCTGGATGGGGTGTCAACGTGTGGGGTCGTGAGCATGCATGCGTGTCACTAGGCCACCACCCCACCATGCATTGATAACTGATTTGAGTCAGAGGGTGAAGTAATCGATATAGTTCGTTGTGAGGAGGAGGTTTGCAGGGAGAAATACGAACTCCTCCCCTCCATCGTTTGACATAATGAGCTTGGGTGGGATTCAAGGGGGTAGGTAAAGTGAGACGACGTTGATCAGGAGCTGCGTTGCAAGATGTTTGAGTACATGCAACGAAGTAGGGAATGATTGTTTGGTGAGGAGAATTTGCGAGAAGCTTAGTAGGATATGCATTTTCGATGGGATGAGGATTCTTTTACTCGATGATATGACTGCATTTCTATTCCTCCCTTGGTTTCGACTGCATGAGAGAAAGAAAGGGGGCTACAACCAACTTTTGTCAGGTTCAGAGAGGATCCCCATTTGGTTTCTAGGTATTCTATCTTACTTCCTTTGGTGTTTTTGGTGGTTTCTCTGATTTGTTATACTGGGTTGGTTTGGGGTGGTTTATCTGTTTCCAAGTTTGGTTAATTTGGAAAATATGTGGGTCAGTTCTGGAGGGCAACTTGAGGAACTCTTCTCCTTTTCTCTACTCCCTCTCCTATGTTTCATCCCTGCCCTGTTAGTGTTATTGTTTCAGTCAGCTTCAGGCCTATTCATTGTATTTTTCTCCCCAGTGAAAATGACTTGTGGTCCAGGAAGGGATGGGGGTAGATGTAGGAAGACTTCCAGGGCTAGGCTAGGAAGGGCCTTGACCTTTGGGACCCATAAAACAACTAGAGGGTTTCTAGAGAACTTCTTTGCAAAGGCCAAACACAAAATTGAATATTTGGAAAATGAGGTCAAAGGCAAAAGACAACCTTGCTAATTCTTAGGTCCTTGAGGAAATTCACGAGTCTGTTAAAGACCTAGTCTACTCTCGAACTTGGGACACTAAGTTTTTTAGAATAGTTGAGACTTACTAGTTGGTCAAATCCTTAATTGTATATGCCCTAGGAAAAAGAAAGGATGAACAACATGACATCCTTCATACCATCATATTTTTGAAGGAAAATTTGAGGTTATGTGCAAAGTGGTCTTTGGCATTGGAATCTCAGTCACTCAAGTCACAGATGAAGATGAAAATATGAAGCAGGAAGAGGTCTCCTTAGGTTTAGGAGGCACCCAAGCTAATCTCATTGTTCTAGATGAAGACCCATAGCCATCAGGGACTGCCCATGATAAGGAAAGAAAGATAAATGTGGATGTGGAGGAATCTACAACGGAGAAAGGTCAACCCCCTCCTATTTGATGATTGGTTGGTCTTTTAGTTTTTTCTGATAATATGAACAGTTAGAGGCAGCGAGCTCTTTTAATGACTTCTGTATATATTTCAGTTTATAAAATGTTTGCTAAGTATAGTATGAACAAGTTTGATGAAGCTTGGCCGGTGAGGGGCCTAGTTTCCCTTGAGGTGGGTCCTAACCAAAGACTACGGTAACCTCTTTTTTTTGTATATAATGTGAAAAAATATGTGTTTTTAGATTAAAAAAACAAACAGTTCTATGGAAGTGGAAATAGTAAGATCATCTTCAATAATAAAATCCATGTTGAGAGGAAAAGGGAGAAGATTATGTGTAATACCATTATTTTTAAGTTAGATATACATTTAAAGTTTGTTGTACATATTGTATGTTATGAAGATGTGATCTAGAAGCCAACACAAGTTTTTATTTGTAGGCAAAATCATTCTTATATTGTCAAATTTATTTAATGATTGGGATATAGCCAAGCATTGTATTGAAATGTACATAAAAGGGACAAGTAGGCTTGATTGTTAAAAGGTATATAGAGGGGAGCTATGATATAGAAAGTGGAGGAAACTATATACCCTACTTTTCAATAAGATAGAAAGTGTTTATTTACAAAAAGTGCTACCTTTATTCATTAAATCCTTACTAACCTTTACCAATGTCTCTTATAGAAGCTCCATTATGATATGGAAAGTGGAGGAAACTATCTACCCTACTTTTCAATAAGATATAAGTGGTTTTTTTTTACAAAAAGTGCTATCTTTATTCATTAAATCCTTACTAACCTTTACCGATGTCTCTTATAGAAGCTCCATTTTGAATTTGGGAGGGGGTTGCACATTAGCATCCAAACATGCTTATAGGAGGAAAACCATTATGCCTACTACTGCACCATTGGTTTTATATGCACCCGTGAGAGGGATCTTAGGAAGAGGAGAAGGATTATTATCCATCCATATGAAGAAAGGGGGCTCTTGGAAAGAATAAATGCTCTAGAAGACATGCATACTAGTGGTTGCAAATATAACCCATGCTTCACACACTTGACACCAAATTTGTATCTCATTTTATTGCATGTGTTTCATATTATTTACACCCATAAGGGGTTTTTAGTGGGAGATGGAAGAAAGAAACCTATTGTGACAACATCATGAGAGTTTTTCTTTGTTTCATTAGGACGTTGGTTATGAGAATTGATATATTTACCCTTGTTGATTTCTTTGGGGTTGGTAAGGAGACCTTGTTCTAGTAAGTAGGCTATAGGTAATTGTGGTTGCTTCAGTTGTATTGTATTGTTATATTTCTCACCTTCATTTGGAAAGGAGTTTGGAAAGGGTCTTCTAATCAATTTACACAATTTTAATACTAATACAAAGAACTAGTTACTACTCTTCACATGCTTCTAGAAAGGAAGCTAGAGAGGAATCAATGGTTTAGGTCACTAGTTTTTGGTCTATATTCTCTGATGAGAAATAGCTAGAAAACACTTATATATCCACTTTAGAACATGTTTTCATTATCATATCATTTCCATAGCTTGAGGGTGGCATTTAAATAGGAATGGATAGGGTTGAGTGGTGAATCAATCCTCGACAATAAGTTTCACTAGTTTTTATAATTATGGATTTTTACATGTTTTATTATGAATTCTCACTATATAATAAAGTATTTCTTTCTATTGAATACAATGAAAATAGTAGTTTATTTGGTAAATCAAATGAGAATGCTATGGAAATTGTACAATATGTGGAATCAAACTACATGTAGCTTTGATAGTTTTAAATATCCCTAGTGTTTGATTGAATCATGAATATATATAAGTTGGTATCAAAGGTCAATGGGAGGGTTTGTGAACACCCTTTGGATAAAAACATGGTGATAGAATAAGAGAAAGATGGAAAATGTGCTTATCATTTATTTTGTTATGCACAAGAATGATGACCATGATATCTACATTATGAGCTTTTAGGTATAAATTGATGAGTTGTCTCAAAGCAAGGGATCATTTAACAAATTTTTAGATAATATTTTCTCTTATATTTGTCATTTTTTTTTTTTGGTTATGTGGGGGGAATTCTCCCATTTATTTCAGCGATAAAGTGCTCCAATTTATGTACTCAGGGCCTTCCCTTGTTTTTTTTTTGTGTTTGTGTACAATTTGGTATTTGGGTTATTTTCTTAAATATTAAGGTAATTTTATGAATATTTTTTGATATTTCTATTATTTCAAATATATTCTATCATGCATTTAATTATTGTGCATTTTTAACCAACTTGAATTGTTGTATAAATACAATCCATTTATAATGTTTACTTTACTACAAATATCTTGTAACAACATTACCCTTATTATGTACTGAAGCATCTATGCCAATTTCAAATGGCAGGTGGAGGTTTGACAATCCTAATATTAATGAATCATAAATATTCTACTTAAAGGATTCAAGTGCTCGGGCTTGAGTGGTTGTTTATTTAAATGTTCTACATCCATTTTCCAAAAGATTAAGAGGCATACCCATTTCTAAGAATCTTTCCACAACCTTTGATATCATTGGTTAGTCCCATCAACACTCATATTTCTGTCACGTTCTTTGAACTTAGCCTTTGTAAAATGGGTTCAATTTTGCTTAGATTGACGTGACACATATTTATTGAATACTAAGCTCAAATACACCAATAAATGCATTGCAAACACATGTATCCTTGTTTTGGCTTGCAAATGGTGATTTATAAGGCTAATTGAACAATAGGATGTACAAGGCTTGGACAATACAAACTAAGCAAAATCCATACATACCAAGTCTTGAGTAGGTTCCCCTTTTGCCCCGGCTTAGAAGATCTAAACGAAGAAAAATCCATTCTCCTAACATTTTATTTAACACTGGAATGTAAACTTGTATATGGCTCGAAAAACATCAACTAAACAAAAAAATAGGTTGACAACAAATCTAATTGCAAATCTACAAAATTAACAATAAAAATACAATTAAATAATGTTTACAAACTCTCCAATGCTATCAACATCAACGTCTACATCTAGGTTAAGCAAGGTTTCCTCCAAAGTAATGACCTATCCCTCTATTGTTGGCATAGATATTCTAGCCTTAGCAATGGTGCACATATCCTCATTGGCACTTTGTGGTGGATGGTTTGGATCATCAAATTAATTGCTAGTATCAGTTACATCTATCAAATCCACTAGTAAATTCTCCAAGACCCATTTATGATTCCTAATCTTGGGATTATCCAATTCAAGTATTAATGGTTGAAAGTTGCAATCACTCTATGAAGAGAAGGTAATTTTTTTATAAGATTTTCAACCTCGTGTTTAACTATCAGTAAGTTAGGGAAATGGATTCACTGTGGTAGTGTTTGTTACAAAAGACCATAACACGTATATAGGTGTAACAACCTGAAGAAATCATATAATATCTTTATACTAAATAGTCTTTTTCAAGTTCCTTGATGCTTTGGGTTCCTCAAATGGATATTCCCCTAGTAAAATAGTGTCTTCACAAGACAAAACATCTGCAACATGGAAAAATGAAATGCAAGGGAATCATTACCAAAAGCAAAGGGTAAAAAAAGGTGTATACATAAACACTCAAATAAATAGTTCTAGAGTTCATTAAAAAGATGATGTTAAATGTTTTCATGGGAAGAACTTTATTCGAAAGATACACGTTGGCATAAATATATAACATAATGTTTTTTTATTTAAAATGTTTTGGTGCCGGTAAAACATTTTTGAGTTGTTTATAGAATTCGACTATAATGATTTCAAACAACAAGAAATTATGTACGATAATAATTTTACAAGACATTATCAACAATATATCTTTAATAATTTTTAATCACTAGAAAAATTTGTCCATTTTTAAATATCTTATGTTCTTTATGGAATTCTTTGTCTATTTCTAAATATTTTAAAATATCTTATCTTATTTCAACCCCAAACACTAGTTATCAAACTTCAAACTTCCTTACATGTTTTGACAAAATCCTTCATCTTAGAATTCTCTATCATGATTTTCTTCATCGATGACCTCATGAAAATCTTCTTATGATGGCATCTCTTCACTTGTCTCTTTATCTTCTTTTAAGTTTCTTATTAGTGTCCATTTCTCACTTTTGATTCAAACACAAGCCATATAGTTAGAGTATTTTTACCAATTTCTTGGTATTTCCATCTCATTAAGGGCCTCTTACCAATGCCATCTCATCATGGGCCTATCATTCCATTATAATCACCATCCTAAACTCTTTTGATCATAACACTTGCTTCAAAGTGATGCATTACCTTGGTTAAATAATTTGAAGAATTCTATGATAGTAGGGAAGTTAAATAATAATTAGCAACTATTCAATATCAAGATTTTAGAATATAACGTTCTGTAATGTAGAAATTTAATGTTAATCTATTGTTATCCATTAATATAATGTACTAATATAATTCATAATACTAGTAATAGAAGCAATGCTAATTATTAATGATTAGGTTAATAGTTAGGACAACCATTGAGTGTATTCTCCTTCCTAGAAATTAAGGATGTTCCTAACTTGATGAATTATAACCAGTGTCAGCCTTTAACTTGTGCACAACTACGGGTATTGAACACACAACTCGGCATGCCAAAAAAAAACCATTCCCTATAGTGTCTTCTTCCAACTAGGCCACCCATGGTTCCTAATTCCTCTTATGGGGTCAAGGGGTTACACTCCTTGCAATGTCCAAGGGGAAATGCCCATGCCGACTTCCAACATTTGGCACATACAACACTTTGCATGCCAAGTTTTAGAGCTTGTGTGCGCCAAGCTCTAGAATCTGTGCATATGCTCTAAGATTCATGTGCACTCTTCAACAATTTGTGTGTGCACCCAAGATTGTTATGAAAGCTGAACCAACACACTGACAATGAAGGAGATATACAATCAACCAATATTCACACTAATGAAACCAAACCACTTTCAATGACCAAAACATACATTCTTGTAATTGGAATTTATTCTCTGTATATATGACATGAAGCATATCACAAAGCAAGTTAGAAAATAGATAGTCATCTTTTTTATTTCATACTTTGACAAATCATTGTACAACACAATTTGCACATTTCATTAGGCATAGCATAAAGCAAGTTTGCAGATAGATAATCTTGTTTTTTTTTTTTAATCTCTCATGCTTTTTTTGATAGAGCATTGTATAGAACATTATACATAGTAACACACATGTTGTTACACGAGTTAATTTTCTTTGTGTAAGTCTCCTTCATTATTTGCTTCATTTATATTTGTGTTTTTTCACACATAACTATATTAGTCCAATATATTTAAGTTGTTCTCTTATTTCCATTTTGGAATTGGATATCCTTGATCAACCAAAAAATGCCAGCATCACAAATACAAACTCATAAAGAATTGTTGATTGAATAGTGCTAAGCACACCATCATTGTTTCTCACTTGTTCTAACCTAAGTTGATGTCTTTGTCGAATAAGATATACATCTCATATGAGATAAAGTGGATGATCAAGTATATTTCAAGATTTTACAACTATGAATAAGTCCTTAGAGGCTCAAGTATTAGCTACCTTGTGAATGAGGATGGAAATTAAGACTTATGTGATAGAAAATGAAACCATGATCTCATATCTAACTCGTAGCTAAATGTACATAGTGTTTATTACTAAGACTCTCAAAATCTAGCATTAAGATTTTCTTACATCATTAGAAGTTATTCACTTAAAATATTAATATTAACATTATTTCCATTTTCTAACATTTTCTTTTCATATTTTACAATGTTTAACTTATAACATTGCTTGATAAGATGGCAAAAATTTTCACACAACAAATAAGTGGAAATATATATTTTAAGTGGTTAATATATTAATTTTTAGGATTCTCCACTCCTAAAGTTTTCTCTATTTATGTAAGGAAATAATGTACAACCAAACCCCCTTTTTTAAGATTATGGTATTGTTTTGAGGATATTCCTAATACAATATTGGCTATATACTCTTCATTATCAAAGTAGGAAAAACAAAATTGGAAGATAAATTCTTTTTTTACCTTTTAGATGAGGGTTGGTTCATCATTTACTTGATCTCTCAAACTAAAAATCCAAAAGAAATCCTTTTGAATAGTCTTTGGCTTTCTCCTTTATGTTGAAAATTTGAATTTTGGTATAGTCATACTGCTTTCCTTTCCTCAGAATGTTAAAGAAAGCTAGAAGTTTTTTTGACAATATCAATTTAAATGCATTTTTATTTTAAAGTTACTTAAGAACATATGTTTTTTTTTAACATCATATCTTCACTTTCTTCAAATGTGATCTTGGAAAATTGTCCAAGCTTCTCATGATAAGGGAATACAAGCCAAGATAATATTCAATACTTGATTCAACAACTACTGCCTATTATGAGAAATAGTATTGTGACTTGAAACCTATGTCCATATCACACTCTTTTTGCTTTGCCAACTTAGTCTTTAGGTGGAAATTGAAAACATATAATAACAAGCTAAGGAGAACATAGGCATCCCTTGTTGGATGCACTTGTAGAGGAGGCTCATCAAAGAGGGGTATTAAAATCACAAACATTTTTTCTACTCTTAAAATGAAGAATATTCACTAGTTTCTATGGAATCTAAATAAAAACTTGAAGAATATGACTTTCCAAATTTTGTTATGTGCATGCTTTTGATATATCTAAGAAACTATGCAACATAATCATGGTTGCATTGATCTATGTTTTAAATAAATTGACATATGAGATTTTCATACTAATACACAAGGATCGACAAAACTTTGCAAGATTCTCTACTTTCTCAGAGATCCAACCATAAGAGTTCTTGGTGACCTCAATATTTGAACATGTGACCTACTTTCCCATTGGCATCATGTAAGTTTAGGTGAATTGTTTAAACAATTAAGGTAACCCTTGGGGCTCAAAGGATCATCAACCTATTATGTTGATGAAATATAATTTTTATAACTTCTTTTATTTATCACAAAAAAAGTTCTTCTTTTAAAAATTCTCATCCTATTGTTAACATTCATAAAATTATATCATAATTTTACCTTAAAATTAGTTGAAAAATAATAATTAAAATCGAAGAATGAAAAATTATTGAAATAGTTAAAAAATTTAAAATAGTATTTATTATAAAACTAATACAAACTAAATTATAATTAATCTTTTAGTAATTAACATATCAATATCTATTAAGTTATATTCTCTATTCTCATTACTTTCTCCACTTTTATAAGAATATGATGTAACCAATGCCTTTTTAAAGAATATGATGTAACCAATGCCCTTTTGAGATTTTTTTAAAGTTTTAATTTACTTTAATGTTTACATAAAGGTTGGTTAGTTATTTAGTTGATCTTCCACTAGATGAATTATTCTCAACTTTTTTTTTTTAAATTTGAATTTAAATATAATTTTTAACATTCAATATCAAATGTTGTAATAATATATTATTACAAGAAGCTCCATCAAGTGGATGAGTGTTGTGGTTATTATGAATGAGGTCTATGGGTCAATTCCTTACCAGGTTAATAAATCACAACAAATTAAAAAGAATATAATCCTTCTTGACATGAGTTTAGAGGAAGCTTACAAAAAAATATTAAAATCCTATATTTTTTTGAAAAATTCAAATACAAATATAAAAAAACCACTTTCCAAATTTTTGTTATATACATATATATAAATTTGCAATATGATTATAATATTTATCTTCTTTTTCAATTAATTTATTGTTAATATACAATATTATGATTATAGTATTGATCTTCTCTTTGAGTTAATATGCAACACTATTATATTATTGATTATAATATAAGTGTAATTAAGTTGTTTTATTTAAATTAAAATTGATCATTTTAAATCTTTTTCAATTAATATACAACATTGTTATATTATTGATTATAATATAAGTGAAATTAAGTTGTTTTATTTAAATTAAAATGGATGACCTTAAATGTTAAAAGTCTATTTTTTTATTAGATCTACTATTTATTATTATTAAATTTGAACTTTTTAAATATTTATAACAATTCAATTCAAATAATGAGTATAAATAATACAAATTATGCATATATCATAAAATAATTTTTAGAATTTGGAATCAAATGAGAATATATATTTTTAGGGTTTGGAATAGAATGAGAATATAAATCCCAATGGATAGAGTAAATTTTAGGGTTTGGAATGTAATGAAAATATAAAACCCAATAATGCAAATTATGTATATATCATAAAATAATTTTTAGGGTTTGGAATCAAATGAGAATATAAATCTTTAGGGTTTGGAATCCAATGAGAATATAAATCCCAATGGATAGAGTAAATTTTAGGATTTGAAATGAACTGAATATATAAAACCCAATGGATCATTCCATACAAATTTTTTTTAATAAAATAAAATTATAAATATTTATTCAAGAAAAAAATGAATTTCCTCTTCATAGGGTTTTCGGTTTTCAAGTTCATAAATCTATACCACAGTATTAAGCTAAGAAAATAACAAAGCATAAATAACATTCGCAGAGTGAAAAACAAAATTCATTACACATCTGGTTCTGGGTTCAAGTTCCATTTTAATTGTATTTCTTTATAAGCTTTATGGGTGAGTTCCGAAAGGGATACAGTCAGTTTTGGGAGTTTTGATCCGACTCTTTTAACATAAATATATTTATGAGTTTTAGAATTGTTTACAGTCCAAATACCTCTCTATATTTGTGGATTTTAAAATTATTTTTCCAAATAAATACCTCTCTATCTGAAAAATAAAATAAAAAATTATTCAACTTCACTACATTTGTAAGCGCTTCTGGATCTTTATCACTAAAACGCCTAATAATATAAATCTATGAATGTGTAAATCTAATCCAGCTACATTATAACGTTGGAAAGATCAGTGGTGTTAAATACCTGAGAAGGAGCTGCCAAGGGAGAGAGATGGGATTATCTGTTGTTGATTGATTGCCATCCCAACTACAAAGCACTTCGATCACCTCAAGGCCGCTTGATCCATTCTCTACTAACCAGTGAAGAATCTGGGCAGTCAGTCCAGATCCAACCAGTGAAGAATCTGGTAAGACTTGTACTCTAATGGCATAGATGGGAGGAGGAGGAGGAGTGGTCCAGTCTTGTAATGGAAGCGGGCAGTTCCTGCCCGCCCGTTCGTATCTGATGTTCTGAGATCTCTATTCTCCAGGCAGCAGAGGAAAGCAGCCCATTATTCCCATCGAATATTATCTCCAACGCATCATCGTCTGAAAGCTGCAGAGCAATATCGCTGGTCGTTATCGGTTTGCATGGGGACTCCCATACGAGATGATGACTGATATCTGCTGAGACGCCACCGAATTGATTGATCGACGTATTGATACGCAGTCCTCCAACACCCGGATTTGTCGGCCGTCTTTATCACCATTTTGCCCAATGAGACCCAGACGTGAGAGTGGCTGTTAATGGCGGATTCCCAATGAAGAAAGTTGTAATACCATCTCCTTATCTTGCCACTGCCACCTCCACCTCCAATTCCGTTTCTTCTACGCAAACCAACTTGTATCGCAAGTCTATAACTATGATGCGTATTCGAATTTTGAATTGATTGCTGTATACTGTACCAAGGAAAACTACTTTTTTTTTTTTTTTCTAAATGGATGGTAACAAGGTTTTAGTTCCAATGAGCAAGAAAATCAAATTTGTGACCTCTCTAAGTCACATCTGGAATCAAGATCAATTGAGTTATCTTACTAGTAGTTTAACTGTTTTACGTTGTGATTTTTTTTGGAATATTTTCTGCTTAATTGTTGGATCTGCAGATTTGAGTGGTTAGAACACTGAATTTATTTCTGAATTCAAAAAAAAATTTAAACAACAGAAAATTGTGATTTCTTGCAAATTTATATTGCTCTATTCTAAAAGTATCAAAACCTAGGATAATACAAGTATTGAGAAACATAAAAAAATAAGCCAATCACAAATTCATTGATATTTAAAGATGATAATTAAAATTGTTCTATACTATTTTATATTATTATTATTATAACTTTATTTTAGTTCATTGTTTTAATTTTACTCTTGTTTTTTATTAAAAAATATTTTTATGTATTTAATTTTTTCACTTTTGTTGATTAGTGTTACACATGTAATGTATACACCCTTAGTGGGCCCAATGGTTAAGAACATGTGCTTCCTCCTAAGAGGTCACAAGTTCAAATCCAAAGGGGGGTAGGGTATGTATACCTTCTTAGTTAGGTGCGAAGGAGGATGCGACTACGGTGTGAGAAAACAAGGGTATAGATGAGGTGCGAAGGAGGATGCGACTAGGGTGTGAGAAAACAAGGGTATAGATGAGGTCGTGACCTAGGATTAAGAGGACATAGAGGAGGTTGATCTTGAAACACTTTAGAACATTTAATTTAGGTAATTTTTTGGAGGCCGCAAGTGCGAAGAACATGACTAGAACATGAGAGAACGCGAGTATGGATGAGGTCAAGACCTGAGCTTGAGAGGACACAGACTGGGCATGGGAGGATGCACGAAATAAGGGCACACGGGGCGAGTTTGAAGAACGAAGGAGGTGAAGATGTTAACATTGAGTCTAAGGAAGCCGACAATGAGGTCGCTAGCTGAGATGAAACAGACTTTTGTATATTTTTAATTAAAACTACTAAATATTTATGAGTTTTCTATAAGTAATTGTGCCACCTCAGTGAACATGGAATCTAAGGAAACCCTAGGGTTCAGGGTTTCGTCAGAAAACCTAGGGCATTGGAGTACTTTGGATAGGTTTGTGTGTGGTGAAGAGTTGGTAGATTACGGTTAGGAGCCCCTAGATATGGAGGACACATTTGTTTGTTGTATGCTTCTTCGTTTGTGAAAGTTGATGTGGATGGAGATGATAATCCAGCGAGGGAAATGAACGTTTTGAATATGGGAAATGCAACTGGAGGTCCTCAGATGGGACAAGGTTTAGATCAACAACATGACAAGGTGCCAGATTGTGTTTTAAATGCAAGTAGGTGTGATCACATGGTGGCTTAGGTGGAGGAGGAAGGTATTAGTTCTCAAGAGTCCAAATCAACAGATCAATATCTAAAGCAATTAATGTTGGTTGTGGAACTTGATTATCTTCCTGATTCAGAGGCCTTTGTTTTCAGCCGTGTTTATACCCCATGAAGAATTTACACCCTGGAAGAATGTACACTTCTCCACGCGGGGGAGTGCAAGGGGGGATTTCCCCCCCTGCGGGGTCTGGGGGCAAGTGGGCCCCTGAAGGAAAAATTGCCTTGTACATGTATATTGTAATTTCATAGTAAATCTGGATTGTTCATTATAAGGTTGCAGATCTGACAATAGAATTTATGTTAGGGTTTTTTTCCCTAGAAGGCAACCCTCTTTTATGAGGGAAATGTATTGCGACTATGTATCATTGTGAATATTGTATTTTGAGTGAGGAGACTGTGAGAGAAACAAGAGGAAGTTACAAAAGGTGTGTTGTAGGTTGTATCCCTTCATTTGCTAGATAATAATAAAGGAAGGATCCAAAAATTTCTCTAGTGGACGTAGCCCACACTGGGTGAACCACGTATATCTGTGTCTCTATTGTATTGTGTATCTTCTGTGTTTTATTTCCGTATTTGTTTTATTTTATTGCTCCGTGATCCTGTTTTTCTAACAGTTAGGGTTCACTGAAGGGATAAACAAAGTACCGTTGAAAGATTAATTAATTATTGAAAAATATTAATTATTATCACTTTTTTCCATGGAAAAAAGTGCAATTTTATTCAATCAGAAGAGACAAAAATTACATTTTGTAGGTGCTTCAAGGAGCACAACACCTCATGGGTGTAGTATATGAACCAGAAAGAAAAAAAAAAAAAATCTCTAGAAAAAACCACCAAAACCTAGCCAATAGCATGGCAGAAAAGAACTTCAGAAGAGAACCTAGACAGACCAGGCATGAGCGACCAAAAAACCCTCCGGAACAGGATCCAATATGACCACAAGAGGGCCTGCACCTCTGAGGAAGAAGAAATCAGAAGCTGCACGCCCAAGACGGACCTCAAAGCGGTGACCATGACCAAATCAACACTGCATGCCCATAAGAAGGACCTCAAATATCTGTTACTGACCCCCCCAAAAAGAAACAACAAACCCTAGCAACCACACTACACCACAGATCCAAAGGGAAAGCAAGGAATCCCGATCACCAAGACCACCGAGATAATCGTGACAATGCATCAAGCCCTAAACATACCAGCAGGGATGGATTGATGAGGACCAAACCCTTAGAAAACTTCATAAAACACCTCCACCTCCACTAGAGGATGAAAAGATGGGGATTGGAACCCTGTAGAAGACATTGTAGGCTCCAAATACCGGATCTGAATAGACACCAGATCTGATGAGAAAAACCCCCAGACACGCTCATCCGAAGAAAAACCAGGGCCCCAGCAGAAAAAGGCCATAAGAAGAACACGAGTCCGCAGTAGGACTCGAGACCACATGAAAAACGTAGCCAAATCGGGGAGGCTCCAACAACTTGTAGATCCTCCCTTCGGAAGGCATAACCCGATCCAAAAACAAAGCTCCGCATAGAAAAAAAACTAGAAACTCGCAATAGGGGCAACACGAAACCATGACATCAAACCAGGATCGTGGCCACCATTGCCACACCAATATCAAGAAAGGGAAGAGCATACAGGAGCACCGAGAGTGCCACAGAAAAGAAGAGGGGTATGCGGCTGAGGAAACCCTAGCTGCAGACCCCAAAAATATTAATTAATTATTGAAGGGATAATTAATTATTGAGATTAGTTGCCATTGATGTCAAACCTTGAACAAAATTCCATGTCGAAGTAAAGTGGAAGTAAACAAAAGATAATTAATTATTGCATGGATAATTAATTATTGCACGAATAATTAATTATTGGAGAGATAATTAATTGTTACAGGGAAAAACAAAGTGGAGTAAACAAAAGATAAAAAGTTGCATGTGAGTTGCATGCCATCATGAGCTGCATGTCAGTAAGAAATTTCTCCCATATAACACAGAGAAGAGTCCATTAAAAATCACTTATGTATATTCACATATGAGAATACAAGCTGGAGATTTGAGGTAGTGAGTCGAAGACAGAGAAGTCAAGTGAAGTAAGAAGTTTGTAGGAGTCGAGAGTAAGGAGAAGGGGTTTCATACAAGAATTCCTTAAGTATATCCGTGAGTTTAAGAAGGAAAAGAGTGAACATCCGCAGGATGCAGTGAGGAAAAGCGCGGATACCCGCGGGCAGATAGTACACACAGTCGTGGACATGCGAGGAAGAATCCAAGAAAATCAGGGATCAGGAACTCAGTTCAACTTAAGAGTAAAGGTATGTCTTCCTGAGTGTGTTAAGGAGTCATTTTGAAGAGATCAGGAACATGTATGTCTCAGTGAGTTATGAGCTCTTGATTTGAAGAATTCTCTTATGGATTTTGGCATGAGGAATAAGTGGTTGCATTCTTGATGATATATTGATATCAGAAATACAAGCAACAAAAGTATCAGGAACAAAAAAAAACCATGTTATCAATTACAACAACATAGGTAGTGACATGGTTGTCTAAAATTATATTTCGGGAGGGTTGGACGGGGCAAGAAAAGGGGGTTGTAGCCTCCTTCTGGTTGGAGCTAGAAAATTAGGGAGTTGGAGCTTCCTTCAGGTTGCAGCCTGTAAATAGGGGGTTAGAGCCTCCTTCCAGTTGTAGCTGGAGAAATAGGAAGTTGGTGCTTCCAATGAATATACTGTTTGATCAATAAGAAAATCATTTTGTGGTTTTTTCTTGCATTGGGTTTCCACATAAAACTTCGATGTACTGTGTTTAAGTATTGTTTATGCATTGACTTATGGTACTGATGCTATATTGAATGCTGATTGAATATCATTGAAGATTTTTATTGTGTTTAAATAAATAAAAGTACTAATACTGATTCAACCCCCCTCTCAGTATTCCAACAATTGGTATGAGAGAAGGTCCTTCAGGAAGCAGTCTAACTACTAGAAGGATATCATGGAATACGCTAATATTGGAGCACTGAGGTTTGATGGGAATAACTATAGATTCTGGAATAAAATGATGATAACCTTTTTACAGGCACAAGGATATGATGTTTGACAAGAATTAGTAGATGGGTATACAACACGAGCCACTGCCCCAACCGAAAGAGATGGAAAGAATCTCAGCGAAAACAACTCAAAGGATAAAGGTACTATTCTGAGTAGCTTAGTTGATTCAGTTTTTGTCAAAGTTATGCATTGTGATAGTGCAAAAGATATTTGGGATAAACTCCAAAATATTTATGAAGGAGATGCCAAGGTAAAGAGAGCTAAGCTTCAAATTTTTAGAGATAAGTTTGCATAGTTGAAGATGAAGACATTGTAGCCTACCTTCTGCGAGTTGACGAAGTAGTCAACACTATTAAAGGATTGGGAGTAGAAGTTGATGACATCAATGGTTGTTCACAAGGTATTGAGGTTTCTTCCTATGAGATTTGACTCTAAAATATCAACCTTAAAAGAAAGAAGAGATCTTAGTACATTAGGTATGGACGAGCTACATGGAATATTTACAACCAATGAAATGAAAACAGAACATGAAAACCCAGTCACGAAGGAAACAACTTTTAAGGCATCCAAGAAGACAAAGAAGAAGCAAAAGAAAAATTCAAAACCGATTTGCAGCTGCAGTGATGATTTAGATGAAGATGAAGAGATGGCTAACTTCGTAATAAAATCATAGAAAGGAACCGACAAGTATAAAGGTATGCTTCCATTGAAATGTTTTAATTGTGGTGGTATTGGTCATTTTGCTTCTAAATGTCCTCACAAGAATAAAGATAGTGAAGAAGAAGAATTTTCTAAAAGAGAAAATAAATTTCAAAAGGGAAACAAGAGAAGAAACAATAAGAAATTATTCAAGAAAATTTTCTACTCAAAAGAGGACAGTTCCTCATCACACGAGGATGATAATGACAATGACAGTGATTCTGAAAGAGTATTATTCATGGTAGTAGAAGATGATTTCGAAGAAGAAGGTGAAGTCGATCTCAGAGCAGAGCTAAGCAGTGCATTAGAAAAACTTGTTGAGCACTCAACACACCCTAAAAAGTCTGGGCTTATTTTCTACTTTTTTGGGTACCACTTGGGCCTTGCACCGATTTTTTCTACTTCAATATGAAAATGCCACCCGCACTTAACTTTTATGTTTTCATGTTTTGATTGTTAGAAAGTCTGATGGGGCATGTAAGAAACCTTGTCAAATTTAAAAGGGACTAACCTCGATTAAAAGAATCAACAATCTAAAAGTTTCCTTAAACTACTTGGGACGTTTTGGCATCGGAAAAGGTGTAAAGTGACTAAAATCACCTGAGAAGTAAAAAAAAAAACTGAGTGTCGTTTTCATCGGCGTTGACGGATTCAAGACTTTCCTCACCCTATGAATAAGCCTGGCCATAGATATCGCTGACAACCGATTGAATCGGCCTCGATGGATTTCTTAAGGAAGCAACGACCCAGGTTTCTCCCGACTCACTTATGAAGATCGACGTCGGTAGAATATTAAGGTGAAGAAAATCGTTTGAGAAATAAAAACAACACTGCCGACCATTGAACCCTCAAATAAGTTCGGTATTGGAAAAAGGGAACTAATTTTTTCCCTGATGTAACAATCACTTCAATAACTCTCGGTATCGACAGCTATGGCCTCTAGTCCTTCAAACATGATTTTTATCCACATGATTAAATATTTTCAATAACCAAAGTCGATGTCAAAGTTTTACAGAGAAAAAGCATTAACAAACTCATGACGTGATAACTATGATGGAAAAAGAGAAAAGATCTAATATTCTTTTGCACAAAAAATTTAAAGAAGAATACACATCTGATTCACAATAATTCCTTAAAACGTTTATATATATATATATATATATATATATATATATACACACACACAAAAGGGAAAACCCTCCGCCAGGCTCGGTTTACATTTGAATAAATAAACTCTGACGATTCGAATAACCGGCCCAGTCATTGTAAGATTACAAAATTTTACAAAGAAAGGGAAAACAAGTGTTAAACCACACTTTCAGGAACGTGGAGAAAGAACCCGCTAACTATGCGTCACCTATGCGGTGGTCCTGTCTCAGTTTGTCTTTCACACTTTGTGGTGACGTATGCTCTGTTGTCACTGCCATCTGCTGCATGTCGCACAATTCCACGATTGTGTCTTGTGCCTCTCGAAGTTGTCTCTGTAGCTAGACGATGCTTCCCCCGCGACCTTGCGGTGGCGATATTCCCTGGGTTTCCTCTGCCAATTGACATCGCAGTTCCCTATTCTCTTGGTAGAGCTCGGATATTGCAATTTGAGCCTGCTCTAGTTGTTGAGCGAAATTTTCAACGGAAGAACCCGATGATTTTGATCTCCCCTTTCCTCTCTCGCCTCCTTTTTCGGTTGTCTCGACCAACTACGAGCGATCGTTGGGCATTACAGATTCCTCGCAGGTGGGACGTACCTTCGGTTCGACCTTGGGGCGGTCCCCCTCTCCTTCCCAAATTTTCTTCTTAGGCCTTCCTCTTCTCCGCAATTTCGGTCTCGGAGAAGGCGCAACCTCCAAGGTATTTCTCCTGGACGTATCTGTGACCACCCCAAGCTCGTCCCTGGACGATGACGCTACCTCTGGGCCGATAGTTGTACCTCTCAAAACCCACATAAAGGAATCCCAGGTGCGCTGAGGGTGAGATCTCGCACTCCGGCTGCCTCGTAGACCTCGTCCCATGCTTGAAGGCAACGTAAGAGACTCAAAGTGTTCACAGATGGTAAGGAGTCAATCAGCTGGACATCGCCAAGACGAATTTACCAAACCAAATTTCTGGAAAATATGAGCTTGACATATGAGAAGGATTGCTCGCAAAGCTCCTGGAATTTATAGGGAAATCAAGGAGTGACGCTAGGCTGGCCAACATAATATCCGCACCTCGCGACATGATGTTTGAAAATTCGGCACGCCGGAGCTAATCGACGGATGCTATCCAGAACATGAAAGCACCGCCGATCGGGGTTGCAGGAAAATGTGTGGCGCGATCCTTTCGATCCTTTTGAACTTACGAACCTCCATTATTGATGAATGACGTTTGGTATGCCTGATAGTATGGGTTCTGGAATTTTTTAACGACTTTCTCTGTACGATATCCGACCCCTCGGGAGCACACACGTGCATAATTTGTCCTCAGCGCCCTTTATTGATGATTCCAAAGGTCAAGTAAGTACTGTGATAATTCGTACATGCATGTCTATCGTACTTGATTTAGCCACATTATGACATGTTGAGGTGCTCATTAAAACCGAAGAAGGGCGGCGGCTTCACAGATCGCTCAAAGAATGCGTTCGGGATCACGTAAGTATTAAAAACGACTAAGAATAGCAAGTTGCACAAGTACGTGTTGATATTTTGATTTATTTATGTGAGATCATAGGTTGATCAATTGCTAAACTACTTTTGTTTTGACTATAGGGAGAAACTTCCTGATCACCGACTAAAGTCTGTCCTATGACTCCGTCGAAGAACGGAAAGAAACGTCGAGACTGAATCACCGAAGCGATGGGGGATGTTGGTCTAGCATCCCCGACAACTTCTCTGACATGAGTGACATAGTCAAGTCGCATGTTGAACGAGGCTCGCTATGGACCGAAGAACTCGCAAAGGTGGCCGATGCAAATCCATGGCAAGTGCAATAGTTTGACGAACATCCGATCAGGGCCCGAGCAACGCTACAATGGTTGAACTCCAGTTTGGTCAAGTACCAAGCGCATGCAAAAAATATCAGAGGAATATATGCGGCTCCGATGAATCAGCATAGATCTCCATGAACCCGAACCTGTGAAGAACTGCTTGTTAGTTGGTCTGAATACGAGAAGAACCATCCTTTTCAAGAAGATATCTTGAGTTGACTATTCATGAAGTTGTTGAAAGAAGACGCCACGTGGCGATTTTGTGTTTCTTGAACCACACTTAGTCGTTAACTTCAGTTATAAATTTAGGTTATAAATAAAGGCCTCGACCAATTAATAAGGGTCGATGGTTTGTTGCAAGAACTCTTTTCTTTCTAGTTGTTAAGAATTATTTTGGAGCTGCTATGAATGAAGAAGTCCTTCTGGACCAGAGATGAAGTTTTTTTCATCATATGCATGTGTAATTGAGCCTGGAGAAGAACTATTTCCTATTCAGTTCATGAGCAGATGTAACAAGTAAGAGCTATCGAATATATTGTCAAGTTATCTGGTGCAATTGCTTTGCTTTTCTTTTCTCTAATGATGGAAATGACGGATCGTTGTGTGGATATATGATGAAGGATTATGGTAGATGAATTATTTTCCTTGCTATTGATCTTATCATATAAATGTTTTCTTCTAATAATTAGTATTCTCAAACAGTAATTGGATGCTCACATGGTTAATGTATTATTACTAGGCCCGTGGTATAGGATTATCATTTGCATGTTTGAGCAGTGGGTTATCCCAAGCTCAGCCTCTTCTGCAGTAGTTAAATTTGCTCTCATTTTGTTTCTTGGATAGTTTAGGTTAAAATCTCAGCTAGTGATCGAGTGCTCACATGGTTAAAGTATTATTACTAGGCCTGTGGTAAGAGATCGTTGTCTGCATGCTGGAGTGAGGGTTATCTCGAGCCCGACCTTTCCCAGTCTTTAGAATTCCTTATCGTTGTGTGGTCAAGTTGGTTTATATCGACTTTTTCTCAAATTTATCCTAACTAAAGAGAAAATACCAAAAGTGAAAATCCCGATTGAAGGAGATGCCTCCATAAGAAAACATAAAGCCCATTGATTAAATTGACCGGATCGCGAGATCTGGAGAACCATTCCAATCACAAACGCTGCAGATTCTAATTGGGCCTTAGTGGCGGGTTTGGTTCCTATTGTTGAGTTAAGGGGTTTAAGACCCATCAATAGAATTGGCACTAGAAGGAGGGCCTGAGAATGAATGGCAGAATATGTAAGTTATATGATATTCCGAGCAACCTATAGATTTGTAATAGCCCACATGCATGGCTAGTCATCCAACAGACATCCCACCTTTACCGAGTACTCCCGAAGTAGATAACTCGCCCCACTCCGAGGAAGGATATCTTCACCCTGAAATACCTTACGCCTTCTCTCACGAGGAAGTGAATCAGTTTAGAAGGACTACCAAAGATTACGCCCAACAAATCGGCACGTTGCTATTCACCCCCATCCTCCCTCAAAGAAAACAACAAGGCAGACCAATGGTCAACACTCCCGATGAAGTTTTCGTACACTCCGTCGAAGACTTAATAGACTTCGCGATCACCGAAATCCAGGAACCTCTTGGCCTCATACCCGAGACGCCAGCCGGTGACATCTCCGAACCTAATGATCTTTCGGAAGAGGAAGAGCCTAACTCCGACTCTGAAGATATGGAAGAGAACAATGGTCATGAGGAGGAGAGAGAAGTTCCACTTCAAGGCAACCAACCTTGGTTGGTCGGGGATGTTGTGGCCGTCCCTGGACGAATACACAATCTCCCTAGGCACCCAGAAAAGTTGCTCCCCAAGTATGATCCTGAGACCTCAGGATTGCCCGAAGATCATATCAAGAAGTTCATACTCGCGATCAGGATTATGAACGTTCAATGTGAAGACGTGGTATGCAGAATTTCCCCCTACACTTTTGAGAACTCGACTTCCACTTGGTATTTTAACTTTCCAGTAAGATCCATAACTAGATGGACTAAGTTCCAAAAGGACTTCTTAGACAATTTTGCCAAAGAAACTACCACAGGAGCCCTTATGGACGAATTGTTCGCAGCCACCATGACCCCAAAGGAAAGGGTCAAATATTTCAATCAAATATTCATGACTATCCTAAACAAGTTTCATCCCGCGGAAAAAAATGGCTCAAGAGTTGCAAATCGAGGTCTATGCTAACGCTCTTCCAGCCTCTATTTCCATGTTCGTTAAAAGAGCCACTAAGCAAACCCTCGCGGAGAATTTTGAAGAGGCCAAGACGATAGAGTTCTAGATGAAAGGGTGTAAAGAAGGCCAGGCATCTCTAGCGAGAAAAGAAAGCCAGCCCCCTCCCAGGAGAGGACTCCTCTTGACTAGACCGCCGGGGAAGCCGGCTGAACCAACTCCCGATAAGGGTAATGGGGATATAGAAGACTTGCAACGCATGGTCAAGAAACTATCAAATGATATTATAGATATGAAAATAAATGTGGCCGAGGGAAACCAAGGCCAAAGACCCTATAATCCTTTCTTTAAAAGAAACCAACCTTTCAAAGAATTTGAACCTCCCCCAGCCAACCTAAACATTAACTTAGGGAATGTTGCATCTGATTCTTTCTGTACTTACCACCAAGAGAACCACTCAGAAAGGGAATTTCCTCAGTGGGTCAACGCCATGAATTTAATGGCCAATCATTTTCTGGGTGAAGTCTCTCTGACCGAACCACCCAACAGTTCGGCCTTTAACATTGTTGATCAGGAAGAGGCTGACCCACCACAAGACACAACCATGTTGATATGGGATCCTAA
>ML786861.1:175734-186530 GCA_009831015.1 Picea engelmannii | reverse complement strand
TTTTTGGATCCTTGCATTGATGTGCTATGGTTATTGTCTTTTTGTCATGTCCTTTCCACTCCTTCTTTCCCTCCTTGGAAGCATCTTTGTGGTATTTCTCCTTGGTTGTCCTTTATTATTAGCCATATTCACTAGATATTGTGCTTGCACACATGGCTCATCAATTGTCCCAGATTTAAAGAGCATCACTTACCTCCTTAAATCACTATGTAGACCTCTCAGATAGTTGAGGAGTACATTTGGATTCTTGGAAGATATACCCAACATAATGGCCATTTTTTTGAACTCAATTGTGTACTCCTACACACTTTTCCCTTCCTTCTTCTGGAACTATTGCCAAAATATCAACTATTCCTATTCAAACCCAATGGGGTAGATATAAGACTCAATGAGGGTTTTAAACACCTCCCACTTAGTTACTTGGGGATCACTCTCCATCTTAAGTATCTTCATGCAACTTTCCCACCAAGTTTGGTCATGGACCTATAACTTCAGTTAAGAAAATGGAATATTTTTCTCTTCTCCTATGTTATAAACACTGAAATAAACTTCTAATTGTTGCAACCTTTGATTCATCTTAATAACATCAATCTCACCTTGGTAGGGTTTGATGTTCACTTTCATTTTCATTTTAAATAGATATTGAGAAGAAGTGATGGCATTGGAATTTGTTCTCTCTTTCTCTATCTCTTCTTTCACCTCCTTTTATGGGTCTTCCTTATCCCCAAATTTCTTTTCTAATCCAAATTTTGAGTTAGAGCTACCAAACTCCCTGAAAGGTGCAAATCCTTTCTCTAAATCCAACATGAGAATGGCCTTGTTTCAAGAGATGTTAGTGACTTCTACTTCCATATTTGAAAATCTCTCCTCTAACTCATCTCATGGATTGTTACTATACTCATCTGGAATGGATAGAGTTTGAGACTTCTTTTTTACACCAATTCCTAAATCCTACAACTTCCCATAAAAACCTCAAAGAACATCGCTTTGGATACCAATATGAATTGTAAACTGCTAGGATATTTGTAAACTTAGGAGTTAGTTAAGATCAACTTGGTCTAATGTGTTGTTAGGTAAAAAGTGTGTTTATTTAGTATGCATTAGTATGCATTTATAGTTAGGTAATCCGACAGTCATGATATGTTCTTGACATAGAGTGATCTAACATATCATATTCACCTTGATCTTAACGACTACATTGATCCATGGCTTAACACCCGATTGGTCCATGATGTCTATTTAAAGAACATGGAGGGTCATTTGTCGATGATTGATTGTGAGAAACTCTCTTGTAACTCTATCTGTAATATTGTTCTTTTACGTTAATAAATTACTCCCACTGGCCACGTTGGCTGCGGTCATGAATGTTTCCCCGTAGGGGTTTTACTACATCAAAACATCATTGTGTTGATATTTGATATGTCAGTGTGAGTGGCTATTGAAGGTGTTCATCCTCTTTTGGAATACTTGTGTTGTCGAACATGGTATTAGAGCACATTTGAAGACCCTCTCTGGTTGTAGATCAAGATTGTGAATTCGTGTTGCCACATCTCTAGTTTCTACCATTTTCATACATTTATAGGTTGAGAAGACTATTCCATTGCATCCAGAGCACTCATTTTAGTTAGGAATGTTTTTCATTTCACTCAAAAAGTTTTTTGTTTTCCCAAGATATGACCACTTTAGTCATATCTGGAGGTATAAAGCTCGAATACACCTTTTTAAAAAAATTTGTAAAGATAATATATCAGTTTTCTATTTTTTATTTCCAGGTTGCTACTCTTTTTTATTTTTGTGTGCTCTTTTACTTGTGCTTAGTGCAATCTTAACAAATAAAAAACATAACGAAATAGTTTTCATATCTGCGTATGCTCTTTGTCGTGCGCTCTATGTGAACTCGGTAAATCAGAAACAAAGGAAAAAATTACATTTTAAAGGTAAGCTAATCAAGATATAACCCTTGTTGTTATCGAGAAGTGAAATTATTTTCTTGTGTAAAAATATTTTTTTATGAGCACGCTCTACAAGACCATCTTCCACAACAACAACAAAAACACCCCCAATTCTCCTTCTAAACAATATAATATGTTTTGCACTAGCTCACTTGGTTAAAAGTTTCTTTATTAAGTAAGAGGTTTTGAGTTCAAGTATATTTTTTTGAAGAAGTTCATGCATCCATTGTAAAGTGTATTTCACTTAAATTATAAAAGTGAATCACTATGAGTAGCTTTAATATTTTATTTTAAGTTATTTGTTTTGCATGCAACTTTCATTTATAAAGTAACTTCAATGTAAAAGTGATCCCCACTTATTTTATAAAAGTGGGTGACTTCATAAGAAAATTATTTTTAAAAGTGAAGTTATTAGAAGGAGGGATATCACCACATGGACCAACTTCTACTTGCCACGTGGCTCTTTGGTTCTCGTTTATGAATTTTTTCAAAAGGGCATAACTTTCACATCCAAAGTTTGATTTTTGTACCGTTTTTTTAAAACAACCTATTTTTTGAGATCTTTCCATCCAAACCATTAGTTTCATCTCTTTTTTCATATTTTAATATGGCATCTCTCGATGATGTTTTTATTACTAGTACCAACTACTTCTCATGAAAATCCTATATGGAGGATGTATTAAGAAGTAAAGGAGTGTACCAGATTACTTTGAGAAAAGAACTAGAACCCACTAAAGTTAAAAAGAAAGTCAAATGGGCCAATAATAATGAAAAATCATGTGGACTGATCAGAATGTCCATCTCTTCTGATTTAAGGTTTCATCTTCAAGGAATTGATGACCTCCATGATGCTTAGGAAAATCTTGAAACTATGTTTGGTAAACACAATATTATTCAATCCCGCCAGTTGGGGAATCGGTTAATGACCTTAAGTTCAAATGATTTTCCTTGCATTGAATATTAGTTATCTAAGTTCAAAACACTTAGACTCTTATGTATAGAATGAAAAATATATCTTATGGAATATCGATGCATATATGTCATTCTTGCTAAGCTTGGTAGTGCATATTCTATTTTTTTATCTACCCTTTATGCCACGAGAGAAGCTTCAGGGAGCGTTCATAAAAAAACCCTCTCTTGAGTCCTTTTCTGATGTTATTATTCGAGAGCAATATAAACTTCTACAACTTGGATTGATTAGAATTGCAGGTACATCCAACAAAGCCTTAGTGGCCCAAGAGAAAGATAAATCTAAGATCCAAAGAAGTAACATCCTCGCCACAACAACAAGCAAAATAAGGGTCCCAAACCCTCTCAGGCAGCTTCCGCTCCTAATGGTGATAAATGAGTAACATCTAAAAATAAGAAGACTGAAAAACATTGCAAATTTTGTGGGAAAGATGGTCCCGATGAGTCCAAATGTTTTAAAACACGACATCTTTAGAAGCAGTGATAAAGAAGAACAACATCAATATTGATTCCACCACTTCTTCTTCTTCTCATGGACATGCACTTTCTGCTTCTGGTTTCTCCTTCAATGCAACTTCTACTTCTTCTTCTTCTTCTGATGAGTGACTTATTGATTATGAAGAATATTATCATATGGATAACAATAAAGCCATATTTTCTTCTCTAAATGAATGTAATACCAAGAAAACATTAGTTGGTGATGATAGATCTCTTAGTGTTTTAGGGTCTGGAACAATTCAGATAGATAATGGTCATTTCAATGATGTATTATGTGTTCCAAGTCTTTCATGCAACCTTCTATCATTATATCAAATCACTCATTTAGGTGAAGGTAAAACGTAGAGTTTCCCCCTCACTGAGTTGTAATCAAGTATCTAAAAGATCCTAAGCATGTTCTCGTAACTACAATTGTTGACGATATTACCAGGTTGTACAAGTTTAACAACTTTGGGTCATCATATTTTCCATTAGTTTTTGTTTCTCATAGCAATGACTTGAGCAAACTTTTCCATGAGAAGTTTGGTCATCTAAACTATCACTCATTGAAACAACTATGTAATCGAAAAATGGTGAATGGTCTTCCTCTTGTTTCTTGCACAGATGGTGTTTGTGCCGATTGTGTTCTTGACAAACATCATCGAGATAATTTTGACAAATGTCCCTCTTGGCACACGTCGACCCCTTTGCAACTTGTACACAGTGGCTTGTGTGGTCCACTTTCTTATCCTTATTTTTCTGGGTGCAATTATTTCTTAACTTTCATTGATGACTTTTTCAAATGCACTTGGGTTTACTTTTTAAAACTTAAGAGTGAAGTTTTTGACAAGTTATTGGCCTACAAGGCCCTTGTAGAAAAGAAATTTGAACATCAACTTCGAAGGTTAAGAACAGATAATGGAGGTGAATATGTGAACAATAAATTTACAAGTTAATGCAATGCACATGGCATCCAAATGCAACACACAGTTCCATATACACCACAAAAAAATGGTGTTTCTAAGAGAAATAATCACACTTTAAAAGAAATGGCTAATTGTATGATCCAATCTAAGGGATTGATTCTTAATTATTGGGTGGAGGCCATTAACTATGCAAATTACATAGTAAATCACACTCCCACAAAGGCTCTTAAAAATATAACACCGGAAGAAGGATGGAATAAAATTAAGCCATATGTAAGCCACTTCCATGTATTTGGCAGTGTAGAATGGGCTCACATTCTTTATGAGAAAAGGAAAGATTTACAACCTAAAAGTGAGAAGTGTATGCATGTTGGTTATTCTAAAGATGTCAAAGGTTACATACTTTTTCAACCTCATTGTAATGAATTTATTATTAGAATAGATGTTAAATTTGATGAAAATCTCTTGGCCTGCGAGCCGAATTTGAAGTTTTTTCCTTCTTCGGTCTGCAAGCCATCTTCAACATTTGTGCCTTCTTCTATTCCTATTCTGGTTTCTTCTTCTTCAGATGATCATAGTGAGGATGAAAATCCATCTCCTCCCGCTCACCTTCCTCCAATTGAGTCCATTGAACCTGAACTTGCACCAACACCGTCACTTCCTATATGGGTTCGTTCAACATGAGAAGCCACTGGTGATATTGTTGGTGATCCTTCGGATCAACATCAGACACGTTCAAATTTTCAACAAGACTCTTATATTTTGGCTCAAGTTTCATAAACTCGTGATCCAAAGACATTTGCAGAAGCTTCAAATCATCTAGATTTGGATACAACAATGAATGAAGAGTATTTCTCTTTAATGGAGAATGATACTTTGGATCTTGTACCTCTTCCGAAAGAAACAAAACTTGTTAGTTGTAAATGGGTCTATAGAACTAAGTATGCATCATATGGAAGTGTTGAAAGACACACAACTCATTTAGTTTCCAAAGGATTTTCCCAAGTTGAAGGAATTGACTATAATGAAACCTTTTCCCTTATATCCAAAATGAATTCCATCCAACTTATTCTATCCCTTGCAGCCTCACATTAATGGGAGATCCATCAGATGGATGTCAAATCTCCCTTTTTGCATGGGGATTTGCAAGAATAAATCTAGATGGAACAACCTCCTAGCTATGTCCAGAATGACTCTAGCCTTGTTTTGTTCCTTACGAAATCTCTTTATGGTATTAAGCAAGATCCCTAAGCTTGGTATGACAAAATGGACAACTTTCTTCTTGACACCGACTTTTCTAGATTCCATTATGATCCTAATGTTTATACCAAGAAAGTAGGAATCCATCTCATAATACTTGTTCTTTATGTTGATGATATTATACTCACTGGTAGTGACCCTAAACTTTTAAACCATGTGAAAATGAGCCTTAATAAGAAATTTGAAATGACCGACTTAGATTATTTGCATTATTTCCTCAGCCTCCAATTTTTGCAAACCAAGGAAGGAATTTTTCTTTTCCATTCTAACTATGACTATGACTTTCTTCATTTATTTCACATGGAATATTAAAAACCAACCCCTTATCTCTTCCAGTCTAGAGTCAAACTTATTGCCTCTTGTACTTCTCTCAAATTTGATGCCACTTTGTACCATTATTTAGTTGGTAGCCTCTTATACTTGACTCATACCCGTCCTGATATTTCCTTTGTTTTTGGTCTTGTCACCCAGTATATGCAAACACCCAATGAAATCCATTGGAAAGAAGCTAAAAGGATAATTCAGTATGTCCAAAGTACAATTTAGTTTGGGATACATTACAATTCAGGGGGAACTCCTTTATTGGTTGGTTTCATTGATTCAGATTGGGTTGAAAACACTAATGATCAAAAGTGTATTGCAAGTTATGTTTTTAGCCTTGGTTCAGGATCTATCATTTGGGCCTGTAAGAAACAACATGCTATTACTCTTTCTTCAGCAAAATCGGAGTACCAAGTAGCAGTTAATGCAATTCAGAAAGTCTTGTGGATTCGACAAATCCTTTCAGATTTTGGATTCAAAAAACAACATCTGACCACCCTTTGGTACGACAATCAGAGTGCCATCAAGCTCACCAAAGATCTAATTCAACATCAACACATCAAACAAATCAAGATACACATGCACTTCATTGGAACGCTCATTCATGATTGAGTTATTGAAATGATATTATGCCCTACAAAGATCAAGTTGCAGACATTTTCACAAAGTCTCTTACAGAAGAGAAGTTTTCCAAACTTCGATCTATGTCAGGAGCTCATGAAGTTTTCATTAAGGGGGGATAGGCTCTAATGCCTCCTTCCTTCTTCTATTGTGTCTCCTTTTTAAATCCTTCAATCCCATCCCAAGTTATTCTTAAGGGGGGATGTTAGGATATTTAGACACTTAGGAGTTAGTTAGGGTCAATTTGGTCTAATGTGTTGTTAGATAAAAAGTGTGTTTCTTAGTATGCTTCTTTAGTATGCATTTATAGTTAGGTAATCTGGCATTCACGATATCTTCTTGACATAGAGTGATCTGAAATATCATATTTTCCTCAATCTTAACGACTACATTGATCTATGACTTAACACCTGATTGGTCCATTATCTCTATTTAAATATCATGGAGGGTCATTTGTCGATGATCGATTGTGAGAAACTCTCTTGTAACTCTCTCTGTAATATTTTTCTTTTGCATTAATAAATTGCTCTAAGTGGCCACGTCGACTCGGGGCATGGATGTTTCCCCGTAGGGGATTTACCATGTTAAAACATCGATGTATTGATATTTGATTTGGTTGTGTGAGTGGTTACTGAAGGTGTTCGTCCTATGCTGGAATACCTGTGTTGTTGAACTTAAACTACCCAGGTGGATATTCCACTGTAATAGTTTATTACACCAAATATTACAATATTATGCAATTTCTTATCATGTAGTATTTTACTTTAGATTTTATGTTTAATCTTACTAGATTAGGACAAAATATACTAAAATAAACTAAATCTAAAATGAAAGAAACTAAGAAAATAACACATCATCCATACAATGAACACAAGATGTAACTTGGAAAACCCAATATGAGAAAAACATAGCTAGAAGGTGAAGCCTATGACTTTCTCTCTTCTTCTCAGTTATGAAAATATAACTAGAAGGTGAAGCATATGTCTTTCTCTCTTCTTCTCAGTTATGAAAATGAAAATACAAAGAAAGTGCACTCACTATGAAGTTTCCATGGACGAGATGCCCTGAATAACTACTATACAATATTCTACCTCTTATGTTATTATTTCAATATCCCACTCCTAGATTCTTTACTCATCTATGGAATAATAAATAATACAGTAAGAATGGAAACCATTTCTTTCCTAGCAACCTATTATTTAAAATGGCGTGATTGTCGTCTATGGTTAGGGTTAGTTTTTTTTTCCATGCCTCAATTCCCAATTAATGATAGGGTTTTGGACCCTCTAAAATATTATTTAAATTCCACACGAGTAATGTGAGTTGACATGGCATCCACTCAGTATAATGGTAGTCAACCGGATAGGTAAACTTGCGAGAGACATAACTTTTGTGTATGAACTCTGATTGAGGTGTTCTTCATGTTGTTGGAAACCTCTCAATGTATATAATAACATCGAGAGACTAAGAAATTTGTTCATAAAATTTTGACCCCAAAAATGATCGTTTAAGGCCTCAAATAAATTATAGAAGGTTTTGGATCTCAAATCACAAAAGTGGGTCCTACATGCTAATAACTTCATTTTTTCCACCCAGAAAGTACCAAAATAGAGGGAAAATTGTATGATGATCCACTTTGGATTATTTTCACTTGCTCCAAGACTTAATAATTTAAGACAACTTTATCCAGTTTATGAAAACCATATTGATCTTTTTACTTTCATTTCCACCATGTTCAAATACAAAAATGACATTCTAAATAATATTTGATATGATTCCCTTTATTTGTCTGATGGGCCTTATCAATCTTAGGGGACGGTAAACATCATCATCCATCATATTGTTGAAAAAATTAGGAGTTAGATATGCCTATCTTATGGCATCTTGGAATTGCTTTTATAATTTTAAAATATCCTCTCATGAAACTAGTAAACTGTGTAGAATTTAATTTTGTAAATATTTATATTATTGAAGGTGGAGAAATTTAAATTTTTTTACAAATGTTTTCAAGACCATAACAATATTTTCAAACACCAATTATTCTCATCGCAATGTTGTGGTCAATAGTTTTTGTAAGAAGAACAATCTCACCATTTTACAAAAGAAGGATGGCATAGAGTCTAACCATGTCAATATCAATGCTCCTCTTCTAAACATTGCTCAATTTTATCGATATATATACCCAAAAAAGGCGAAAGAAAGGGGGCACCCTTGCTCAACACCAGTAATATAATTACTATCCATTGACCAATTTCAATTACATTTAATCTTAGTAACAACATTTTCACAGAACTTAATCATAGCTCTACAAATATTATGATGAATACCTATTTATTCCAGTTCTAGGTTGATGGAAACACTCACCCCTTCTCTACATCAACCAAACAACAAAAACAACATAAAATAAAATAAAAAAACCCTTAAAAAATTAGAAATTAAAAAAAAATTGAAAATGAAAAATCTAACAAAGGGGAGGGGGAGGGAAATTCCGGGAATCGCCCTCCCCCACCCTTTGTTTACTTTTTTTTAGGTGTTTTTAAAGTGATTTTTCATTTTATTTTTAATTTGGTTTTTTAAATGTTTTCTTTTTTCTTTTTTAAAGTTTTATGTTGTTTATTTTATTTTATTTTTTTATTAAAAAAAATTGTGTTATGCAATTTTTTTAAAGGTGCTATTTTTAAAAAAAAACTTGTTTATGGAGTTTTATTTTTTTCAATTTATGTATTTTTAATGTAAATTAAAAAATTAATTAATCAATTGTTTTTCAAGTAATACTACTTTTCAACTTAATAGTCATTTTTTTTTATTTGTTTTATTTGTAATGGTACTAGTTTGTCAATGCCACAGTTTCAATTAAGTTGTAATTTTAACTCCAAAAATAAAATTGGTGCTATTTGAAGCATCACTATTTGATTCGAGGGTCAATTTTCCACAATGGTATTGGTTTTCAAGGCCATGATTTCAAACAAGTCACAATTTTAACCACCCCCCCAAAAAGGGTGCCATTTGTTAATATTATGGTAGTTGCGAGAGGTATTTACCCCCACGTGTGAACCTGACGAGAATAGAAGACTCCGGGAAGCAAGAGAAACCCTAATGAATTGGATAATAACCCTAGAATCCTTGTTGGCTCAAGAAGATAATTTATATTAGGCTATTAGCCTCCAAGAGAAGAAGTCAGTCAGAATTAATAATAATATATTGAACAGACACATACCCAGAAAGATAAGTCGACCCCAGCAAACTGGCAGGATTACTATAAATACAGGGCGTCAGTTCTCATTTGCAGCCTCTCAGCAGTTGCAGACAGAGCCAGTTCTGCGCAGCAGTTTCCCAGTTGGTGTGCACTGCAGTTGCAGTCTGGTGCACAGGTTTGGAGGAGGGTTGCAGGTGCAGGTGCAGGTGCAGCAGCAACTAGTTTCAGTATTGGCTTGGATATCTCTTGGCTAGGGTTTGGGACTATCTGATCAGTCTTTTGTGTTGCGCTATCCTTTGGGAGAGATGTGATGCCCTTTGTTTGGCTATCTAGCCTAGGGTTTGCTTCCGAAGGAATTCTTAGTCAAGGTTAAGGTGCTCGGAGGGAGGCTTCGGCCTGTGGTTGGGTGACGAGGGTATTGTCAATGGTAAAACGAGCACACCATATTCTATATTCTAATAGGTTATGGGCCCACACCCCTTCAGTCAGCCTAAAACGCTGGAAGGAAACATAACCGCTAGACATTGAGCTCGTTGAGGAACTGTCGCTAGGGTTACTAGCAGGAGCAGCTTCCAAAAGCACTGCAGCTAGGGTTACCAGCAGAAACTCTAAACCTCTTGTCAAGGCACCTTAAGTGATGAGATTGACCTAATCTCTAGATAGATCAGTGCGCCCTAGCCCAACGCATCTCCTGGTACTCTCATAAGGCCAAGATGTGAAGTTTGGATTTCTAGTCAAATCTAGGGTTTGACCAAGTCAAGCAAGCCATGACAAACTCTATGAAGTCTGAGAACAAGCTAGATGGAGCCTCTAACTTCAGAGCATGGAAGACAAGGATTGACCTCATCTTGCTAAGAATAAAGTGTTGGATATTGTGAAAGGAAAGATCGTGAAGACAGAGTTTGAAGAAGGAGAAGAGAAGGAACCGCAAAACATTGCAGCTATGGAGAAGTTCAAAGACGTTGACATCAATGCCATGAGTATCATAGTGGATTCTATAAAATACCACTTGATACCCTACATCTCCCATCTTGACTCATCGAAGAAGATGTACGATGCCCTAACAAATCTCTT
>ML786861.1:106032-121033 GCA_009831015.1 Picea engelmannii | reverse complement strand
CTAAAAGAATGGTTGGAGGACCCAAGCTTGCATGTGGAATAATGAGATGAAGATCAATGAAGTTGTTGGTGAAACTATCCTAGATGGATAGTGCTTGTCATGCCATTTCTGGTGGTATGTGGAATGTCACATAACTCCTCACGATTTGAGAGTTATGGCCTTATGAAGTTGGAGGACCCCCATATGAAGGCTTGAAGCCCCCAATGTCAAAAAAGTAAAAGTGTTTGAAAAGAAGAAATCATTATTTAAATGATAAAGTAAAGTGACAAAATCAAGAAAGATTATTTAAATGAAATGACAAAATCAAGAAGGAATATTTAAATGATAAAGTATTGGAGAATTTTCTATTCATGGAAAGTGGGTAACCCTAAAATAAGGAAAATAGGTTAAGTGACCTAGAAATGGGTTAAGTAACCTAAAAATGGGTTAAGTGACCTAGAATATGAAAGTATAAATAAGAAGCTAGGATCTCTTGTAAAATGTACATTTGAGTGAGAATCCTTTGTGGATCAATGGAGAGCTTCTTGGTAATATCTTTTGGAGTATTGATGGAGATCTTCTTGTGAGGGAATCTTATTGGTGTGGAACTCTTGAGCATTATTGAAGATCTATTCTGGGGAAGAGAGAGAAAGGAGGATCTCATAGACACATCAAAGTTTCGGCAATGTCAGAGATCTTGACGGCAAAAGTCTCGGAATCACAGAAAACCCTATTTTTTTATGTACATGCGGGCTATCTATATATAGGGTGCGTACACACGCGAGATGGTTGTGTATAGGGTGAGTGTACACGCGGGTTGACTGTGTATAGGGAGCGTGGACTCAATAAAATCATGGAGATTTGTGTTTGAGCTGGTGCCAAGCTCTTGGATGATGAAGCAGGTTCCATATCTGCATTTTATGGCCTCAGATCTATCACTCAGACACTGGTATGGTTACATTATTGTCTTGATAGATACTATTGCTTGATATGTTGTGAATTCTTAGGGCATTCTTGGTATGGCTTCTATGATGTGGTTCAGTGTGGTTGATTTGGTTGATGGAGTGAGCAGCACTCTTGTGATTCAGTAGTGACATGATTGCTATGGTATACTAGTAATTTGTACATGATTGAGATATCATTCATATTGATTTGATGTGGGGAATGAGCAAGCTATTGGAGAGCTTGGATGTGTTGTCACTGGTTGTGGGTCAATTTGGACAGTTGAAAACAGAATAGAAAGTGATTGCAGGTTGCAGAGGATCTGGGCATGTTGCTCAGAAGCATATGTTTGTTGCATTATACATTGGTTGCGTCCACACGCAGGTTGTAGTGAGCCAGGGCGCGTGCACACGTGGGCTGCACTACTGACAGGTCGCGTACCTGTTGACAGATTGATATCTGTTGAGGATTGTTGCCTCATCTCAGTTGGTGTTGAGGGTGTAAGCTGAGTCTTTCATATAGAGCTGGTTCTCTTGTAGAATTGTACTCTATTCAGTTGTTGTTGATAAACCCAAGGATTGTAGTCTGTAATAAAAAGAAAATTGTACATACATCTTGTGTTCTTTGTATCCATTATGATGATGACTTGTTGATGATATATTGTTGATATATGTTGCTGATATGTGCCTACATTTCACTGGTTATAAATGACAACAATGGGTAATGAATAAATACTGAATGCTAATTGATGAGTTTTTGTGCAAGAGGAAAGTTTTGGGAAAAAGAGCCACACACTCATTCACCCCCCCTCTAAGTGTGGTAGGTGTGTCCAACAGTATGTCACTTGTTCTTTTGTGCCCACATATTCAACTCTGATGTTCTTCTCTATAACATGTTCTTGTAGAAAGTGATACTTGATTGGAATGTGCTTCGTCTTGGAGTGCATCGCATGATTATTTGAGATACCGATGACATGTGTATTATCACAATAGATTGGAATGGGCTCATCATACTCAACCTGTATATCTGTCAAAGTTTGTTTCATCCATAGAACCTGAGTACAACATCTTGTTGCAATATACTCTATTTTGGATGTAGATAAATATATGGATGATTGTTTATTGCTTAGCCAAGATACTGAACACTCACCCAAGTAGAACGTTGCTCCACTGGTGCTTCGGCAGTCATCAATGAAACCCTCCCAATCTGCATATGTGTAGGCAATAAGTGATAGATCATTTCCTTTTGGATACCATGATCCAAACTCTTTTGTTCCTTTGAGATATTTGGAAAAAAAATTCACTGCTAAGACATGTGATTCATTTGGTGCTGCTTGAAATCGTGCCACATGTCTAAATGCCTGCATTACATCTGGTTTGGATGTTGTCACATATAGTAAGCTACCAATCATTGACCTATATTGTCTCTGATCTGTAGACTTTGAATCATCTTTTCTCAACTTGTAATTGGTTTGCATAGGAGTGGTAACTGATTTGCAATCTTTCATTCCGAACGTCCTTAGCATTTCTCTGATATACTTAGTTTGAAAAATAAAAATTCTTTGGTTGCTTTGACGTATCTGAAGACCCAAAAAGAAGGATAGTTCTTCAAGTAATGACATTTCAAATTCATTCTGCATATCTTTTACAAATTTCCAGTTTAACCTGTCATCATTACTTCCAAAAATATTATCATCAACATAAACTTCAATTAATAAAATACTATCTTGAGTTACCTTGATGTAAAGGTTGATGTATGCACTTCCTTTTCTGAACCCTGCTTGTTTTAGATATTTATCAAGTCTAGAGTACCATGCTCTAGGAACTTGTTTTAGACCATACAAAACCTTCTTCAATTTGCATGCGTAATTTGCATTCTCTGACAACTGAGATCCTTCTGGTTGTTCGATGTAGACTTCTTCTTCAAATTCCCCATTCAAAAAAGTTGATTTCACATCCATCTGATACACTTTAATATTCTTGGAGCATGCATAAGCAAAGAGCAATCGGATTGCTTTCATTCTACAACTGGGGAAAATGTCTCTTCAAATTCGATTAATTCAACCTATGTGTATCATTTACATACCAATCTAGCTTTGTTCCTTGTAACATGTTCATATTCATTCAATTTATTTCTGAAAACTCACTTTGTGTCAATCACATTCTTATTCTTTGGTCTTTGAACCAATTCTCAAGTGTCATTCTTTTCTATTTGATCAAATTCTTCATCCATGGTCTTATTTTAGAATTTATCATTGTTGGCATCTTAAAAAATGTTTGGTTCAATCGTAGATAAGAGTGTTAGGTGCATTTGTTATGGTGAACGGATTATTCTTCTAGTCTCAACTCCTGCATCCTTGTTTCCGATAATCTGATCTGAATGATGATTCTTTTGTACCCGTTTGCTAGGTGTCTTTGGAGACACTTGTTGAACTTTCTCTTCTAATTCTATATGATCTTCTTCATCTTACTCTTCTACTTCTTCTTCATCTTCTGTTTCTTCTTCGTAAAGTTGTTCCATTGATTCATTTTCTTCTTCCTTTAATTCTCGTCCACCTGTTTCATCAATTGTTACATTGATATTTTCCACAAATTTGTTCAATCTCATATTGTAACACTTGTATGCTTTCATTGTGCTTGAGTAACCAACAAGTACTCATTTGTCCACGCGAGCGTCAAACTTTTTCATTCTTCCATCTTCTCTTTTGATGTAGCATTTGTTTCCAAATACTCTGAAGTGCTTTACATTTGTTGGTTTTCCTTTCCATAGCTCATAGGGAGTTTTGTCATTGTTGTTTCTGAGCATTACTTTGTTTTGAATGTGAATCGTTGTATGCACTGCATGTTTCTAAAAAAAAGATCTGTCAATTTGGAATCCATTAGCATTGTTCGAGCCATTTCCTATGTAATTAACATCCATTATGATAATGTTCATTTGTCTCTTAACCACTCTCTGAACCAATCTATGAATCTATTATCTCGTTCACTGTCATATATCTGTCCAAACCTGCGAAGTGTTCTTACAAATCCATCTTTGTCCATATTGTCCAAGACTCTACTGCACAATTGTCCATAATGATGACTCATTTATCACTATACTATCATGAAGTCTTCACTACTACAATTGATTAATCTATCAAACTGTACTTCTACTAACTGATTTCTCTAGATCTGTCTACTCAAACTCTCCAAACTGCTCGAATGATGGTTCTTTGGTCTGTGACAGCTATCGCATAGACTCCCCCTGTCTAATATTCATGTTACCTGAGACTCTCTAAGCCGGATCGCTCAGAACAATTCTTGCTCTTATGTGTATTCATCATCATCTTCATTAGTATATTCATCATCTCTCTGAGCTCTGACTTCTTTATTTTTGTATGTGGATTCATCTTTCACTACAATGCCTGAAAGTACAATCTCTTGAACATGTTCCTTGTTTACCTGTCTTTATTTTCTTTCAGTTATTTTCTAAACCTTGTATATGAAATCTTTCTTTTTCTCTGTAGAATTTTCATCATCACGTTTTATTGTCAATCTTACGATCTCTGAGACTTGGTCTTTGTTCACCTGTTCTTCATGTTTTCTTACCCATATTTTATTATATCTGATATCAGTGTTCTCTTTCATGGAAGTATCGATCATGCTTCTACAATCACTAGCTATGTGTACATAGTTATGACATTTGTAACATTCAATGTTACGTGAGACCACATAGGCATTTCTTGCTTGAACATTTCTTTTATAATCCCTGCAATCTGCAACTTTATGTCCAAAATTAGTACAATAAAAACAATGACTATAAAATAAATTTGCATACCTGGAAGTTAATGATCTTCTTTGTGGTGTAGTCCTTCTGAATTTTTGTCTTTACTAATTATGATCATGATTGACGATTCTTTGTGGCTTGAACATGGATGATCTTTTTGAAGATGTATCTTCAATAGTTTTCTTAGATTTTAGTTGACCATGATTCCTTCATTTAAGTACTTCTACATAACTCTTTCTATTTTCTTCATTCTTCTTTTCTAACAACCTAGAGTGTTTCTTTTCATTCTCTATGACTGATGTGGATGTTTATATCTTCAACATTCTTGTTGAGCTTGATGATTTTACTTCTCAATGTGACAACCTTTTCTTCACACTTTTCAACCTCTTCTTCTTTCTTCATTATCTGAGACTTCATGACTTCTTCAAGCTGGATTTTTAATGTGATTATTTCTTCTTCAAGTTATTTCTCTTCTTGACCAAACTCTGTCTCAAGTTGGTTTAGATCATTAATTATTTCCTTAAGATGATCTGTCAATATATTCTCTCTCATTTATGTTTCTTCGTTATGTGATGTTATGTTGGCTTCCAAATACTGCTTTTGATATTCAAGATTTTATTCGATCTTTCTGGATTCTTCTAGCTGAGTTCTTAAGTTCTCGATGACCTGTTGGGCTTCTTCAAAAATGTAAACAATTTCATTTTGTTTCATTAATTCTTTCTTGAGTAACTTGTTTTGTTCTTTTTCTTTTCTTAGTTCATCTAAAGTACTAATGAATTATGTTTCATAATTGTCTTCTTTTTCAATTAGTTTTTCTGTTTCATGGCATTCTATTTCAAGATGTCCGCGTTTTTCACAATTAAAGCAAAACAACATACCTATGTTGATTATGTATTATTCATCTTCTGAATCTGTTTGACATGGTGAACATATTTCTTCTTGATCTCTACATACATCTTCTTTGGCATTTTCTGAATCTATGATGGATGAAGAATATATATCATGTAATTTATCCCAAAGTTCTTTGGTTGATGAACATTTACCAGCATTTTCTCTTACCAGATTAGGTAATTCTTCACAGATGAAATCCATTGTTATTTTGTTATTCTTCTTCAATTTCTTTTTGGCTACAGTCTTTGCCCTTTTTGAACTATCATATCTTGTAACCACTGATAGTCAAATATAATATCCATGTGCATGTAAAAATACTTTCGTCCTTCCACTCCACATCTCATACTTTAAACCATTTTGACCATTAAAGAGTGGTACTTCATTCTCAGAATAATCCATGACCTCCTTCTAGTGGTTAAACGGTTCCCTGAAGGAACCTGCTCTGATACCAATTGTTGGATTACTGAGAGGAGGGTGAATCAGTAATAGAGCAATTTAATCATTTTTAACCATAAAATGCACGTGTTATATCAATGTAGCATTATCATCCAATAATTGCAGAATAAATAAACAATGAACAAATGAGCAATCATACACATACACAGTACATCAATGTTTTTACGTGGAAACCCAAAGCGGGAGAAAACCACAGAATGTTTTTTCTTATGTCTTTAAGAATTACATTCATTGGTAGCACCAATTTCCTTTGTTTTCCAGCTGCAACTGGAAGGAGGCACCAACCCCCTAGTTTCTCATGCTACAACCTGAGGGAAGCTTCAACTCCCTGATTCTCTGGCTACAACCAAAAAGAGGCTACAACCCCTTATGTTCTCCGGCTACAACAAGAAGGTGGCTACAACTACCTATCATTGCCCCGTCCAACCGCCCTGAAATATAAGTAGAATGATGGAACCAGTGTCACACTATCACTGTGAGATATACTGTTGTAAACATGTACCAATCAATCTTCACCAAACACCCTGTAACATGTACCAATAATCTGTGCCAACATGTACCATACATCAACTTGTACCTCAACTTGTACCATAAACAAATGCATCAACCATGCACTAAATCTGTACAAATAACATGTCACAATAACCTGTCCAAACAACATATCACAACAACCTGTCTCATCAATCTTATCGACCAAATCAGATCGACTCACCAAGATCAGTCACCAAGACAACTCTCAACCATATGCACAATATCATCAAGATGTGCATCAACCAAGCATAACACAACTCATAATCATCACCAAAATCAATGTGTTTCTAATAATATACCAAGACAAGTATGCTACATCATCCATAAACCATGTGTCAACAATACTACTAGCAAGTGTCTCCAACCATGTATCAAGTATGTACCAATCATGCATCAACTATTTACCAACAATGACTCATCAAGATGTACCAACATCATCAACTATACACCTCATGTATGTGTCAATTCATCAACTACTTGTCTTAACCATGTACCCAACATGTACCTCAACCAAAATCTTTCATCAATTTCATCATCCAAATCTGATTTGTAACTCTGTAACAGACCTGGTGTATATGATTACATACCTGCAAACCTTCATTAACTTTAAGAACAAGAGACTAACATTTTCACCAACTTTTACTTTAGTCTCACATGACTAGTTTTGGATTAGTCAACAACCCTAATTTGCAATAATCATAACTATGTATCTGTAATGAATGAAGATTTGAAAATAGTACACAATGTTCATCAATGTCTTATGCAATTCTTCCAGGTTTCACTACTTGGAACCTCTCATAAAATGAGTTATATCAAAAATGACATACCTTGTTGAATTTTGACTTATTCTAGAGAGCGAACCTGTAGAGTGTACCCCACACGGAATATTTGTTGTATGGATATGAAAATGGTACACATAATACTACAGAGTGTACTCTAACCAATACATTTGGTCTTACTGAAATTGGATCTGTTATGAAGAAGTTATGATGTTTTTACCCGAAACATTTGTTTTAGACTAGTTTCAGGACTAGCCACAAACTCTATTTTCGACGGAGTGTAACTCCAAAAATACGACCCACAAGTTGAAATTTTTATCACAGCTACTTGGATATGTTTCCTCAACGACCTCTAGATTTTGCGCTCTGAATCATTCTAAAAAACAAATATTGCAAAGATGGTGAAATGTCTTGAAAATAACATACCTTAGAATGCATCATCAAAAGAATTTATCTTCCCTTGAATTTCGGCCTTCTTACTTCGCATTCTCTATGAAATTCGTTTTAAATATCCTTTGGTTACCTCAGTCACTTGTAGATATTCAATATGTTCAGGTGTAATTAAATGAGAGGCCCTTGTCTTTTATTTATACTTTTATGTAGCTTCTTCAAGGGGTTACCTTCTAACCATCTTAAACCACTTTGTTTATTTTAGGGCTAACCCACTTCTAACCACTTGTCCACTTAGTAATTTCTCCATTTACTTTATTATTTAAACAAATTATTTTGGGTTCACTTTGACTTATAGTACACTTATCACTTCACTTTATTATTTACCTTCTAAAATCTTTTAAACCACTTTTCTTATTTTAGGGCTAACCCACTTCTAACCACTTGTCCACTTAGTAAATTCTCCATTAACTTTATTGTTTAAATAATTTCTTTTGTATCCACTTTGAATTATAATACACTCGTCACTTCACTTTATTATTTAAATAATTTCTTATTTGCAACCACTTTGACTATTTTGACCTTTTGGGGCTTCTAGATGACTCATGAGGATTCTCCAACTTCACATGGACATAACTCTCTAACCGTGAGGAGTTATGTGACGTTCCACATACCACCAGAAATGGCATGACATGTATTATCCATCTAAAATAGTCTTACTTTCAAATATATTAAAACTCATACCATTATACATCAAACAAACTTGGGTCCATTACGCAAATCTTTGTGCTACTAGAATTCGCCACCGGACTTTCATGACAACCAACCCAATTAATCAACAGAAACGGCGCATAAACCAAAAGATCCTCGCAGAGATAAAGGTAAGGCCAAACAATCCTTGGATCCAGTCCTAGAACAAATCATTGCACACGACTCCCCAGCCCAGCTAGAACCAGGAAAATACTCAGACAAAGAGCGACATTATGATGCATATGGATGAGCGAGAACTAGTGGATATAGATCTGGAAAAGCTAGAGGATGCCTTCAACAAAAAGGAACTGCAATCTATATCTGTTGAGCATCTCCAAAAAGTACACAATGTCTTCATATATTCCATAATAGGAGCCACCTCTAGACTAGACATCAGTTTGGATCCAGATCCAGACCCCAGACAGATCCCTAAAGAGAGTAAACGATGAAGGCATAAATCGACGCAGCAAATGATTAAAGAGGTAGGCCACTTTATGATTAACTCGGCACAGATCCAACGTCTCACCGAGGGATTCTTCTCTCCCCCACCCAACTCCTCATGATGAAGATCATCACATGGAATATAAGAGGCCTAAATGGAAGATCCAAACAGTGGATTCTTTGTAACTGCATAAAGGCAGAGGATTCGAACATTCTTTTGTTACAAGAAACAAAATGTGCAGGAGAAATGACATAAGAAATGTTCAAAAGATGTTGGAAGCACTGCAATTTCATTCATAATGACTCAAAATGTGCAACAGGGGGTATGGCAATTCTATGGAACCCAGCCTCAGTTATCATTGATCAACCCTTCTCTAGCGCAGGCACACTATCAGCACACTATCGATCCATTGGGGCCAACAAGGAGGGTGTGCTCACAAATGCCTATGGTCCACAAAATAATCAGGAGAAAGATGTTTTCTTGAATAGTCGCTCCTATTTAGGGGAATTAATAGGACAAAAGCGTTGGTTTCTTGTAGGAGACTTTAACATCATCCTCACTCTAGAAGAAACAAGAGGAGGCTCAAAGAGGCTGGATCAGGATGGTGGCAAGTTCAGGGACCTCATTGATGGTCTCAAGTTGATTGACATTGAAACCAAGAATGGTTCTTTCACTTGGTCCAATAAGCGTTCTGGATCCTAGCAAATACCCTGCAGACTTGATCGCTTTCTCATCTCTAAAACCCTGATGCTAGAGGGACCCTCGATTGAGACAAGTATCCTCCCAAAATAGGGTTCGGATCATTGGCCAATACAGTTGTGGATTGATACGATAGCTACGCCCAAATTCAAACCCTTTCGATTTGAAAAATTTTGGTTAACCCAACCCAACTTTCCTGAACTATCTTGATCCTGGTAGAGGCCAATGCAGAAATCTCGCATGGCACAAGAATGTACATATTCCAACAAAGACTAAAGAACTTCAAGCAGCAGTTCTTCCATTGGAATAAGAATGTCTTCAACAATATCTTTCAGGCGCAAATGGCCTTGGAGCAACACCTAGAAGATATTCAACGGGAATCAATCTTGTTGGGCCACTCAGATGCTCTAAGAAAGGAGAAGGATCTACTTAAACAGCAACTCGAAGAAGAACATAAGCAAAAGGATATCCTTTGGAAGCAAAAATCCAGAGTGCAATGGCTCAAAGGGGAAAGGAACACAAAATTCTTTCATCACTCCATGGTACACAGACAATATATCAATCGCATCACAAATCTTGAAGATGCGCAGGGCAACACAATTCTGGACCATGGAGAATTAGAAACATAGCTAGTAAATTACTACAAAGAGCTTCTATATGAACCGCCAATTGATAGAACACCAACCATCAATCGAGTAACCCAACATATTCGAGCCCTTCTTACACCTGAGCAAAATCAGGCACTAATGAGACCAATCACGTAGGAAGAGGTGGATCAGGAAGTCAAGGAAATGCCCTTAGGCAAGGCCCCAGGGCTAGATGGTTTCACTACTTATTTATTCCACTATTGTTGGTCGTTGATAAGAGACGAGGTTTGGCAACTAGTGAAGGAGTCTGGAACTTCAGGACAAGCGCTTTCGACCCTCAATGCCACTTTTCTCACTCTCAACCCAAAGGAAGAACAAGTCACCAACCCGAAGCATTTCAGACCCATTGCACTTTGCAATGTCATCCATAAGATCATCACCAAGGTCATTGCTCTTCGACTCAAACCCATCCTTCCTTTAATGATCTCCAAGGAGCAGTCAGGTTATGTTGAAGGGCGTCAAATTATGGGCAGTGTCATCCTAGTCCACAAGGTGATCCACTCGCACCCAAGGTATGCTTATCAAGCTTGACCTCTCCAAAGCTTTTGATCGCCTGAGTTGGAATTATATGCACTCTCTGTTGCGTTTTTGTACCTTGGGAGGTGTTCCCGCTTCTGCTCTCCTAGACACATGTGGGATGTACTATACACTTTGTGCCTTGTACTTTATGTCTAATTTCACTTTGACTTAGGAGTTTTAAGTCAAAAGTGAAATTTAGTCATTTATGCCTAAAATGACTATTAATTCACTGTGGGTGAATTAGAGACATAAAGTGAATTTAGGGAATTTAACCCAAAGTGGGTTATTGAATGAGATTATTTTTTAGTGATCTCAACCTTTGATTAAATGGGAGATGGGATGATCTCATCCATCGATTTCTTCGGTTTCCTTATGGAGGTTCAAGGAGGGCGCAAAGGGTGAAGGAGAGCTCATAACTTCATTTGCTCACTTGGAGAGGAAGAGAGGGAGCTTTGGTATGAGATTTGTTGCATGAGGTTGTTTGAGCTTGGGCGCATGCTTTCATGGAGGGAGGCATTCAGCATCTAGCTTGGTTTATTCACTAAGGAGGATTCATTACTGTGGAGGGTGCACTTGTTGAGGAGGGTGCATCGGTAGTGGGGAGGACTTCTACCCATCAGATTGGAGTGAGATCAGTTGCAGAGGGAGGCCATCTAGCAGAGCTTCATTCCTGTGGAGGGGTTTTCCATTTTGAGCTCACGGTTTGCATCTAGAGCAGTTTCAGTGGATTTGAGAGCTTGTATTGGGGGCGCACCTTCCTAGGGCGCACCTGGTTCTTTTGGACTTGTATTTCAGCTTGGATCAAGTTGTTATTGTATCAAGTTCATCTATATTTTGTACTTGTTGTATTCCACCATCTGCTTTCCTCATATATAGACATATATCCCAACTGGATTTCCCCCGGGGGGGGTTTATCCAGGGTCATGTTGACCAAAATACCTGTGTACAAAATTATGTGTGTTAGTCTTTTAGATCTACTTATTTTCAGTTGTAAAGATCTTTAGGTGTGTTGTATTTATTTTAGTATGCATGTGCTAACTTCTGGTTACTAAAACTACATGCTAGAGCACCTAAAATTGCAAGTACAACCATAACAAATCAGCAAGAAGTTCCTGAATTGTTGGTTGTCCTAAAACAAAAGCAAAACATTTACATAACAGTTGAAACTTGGAGCCAATCTGTGGTCAAAGACAGACCAAGTTGGCAAGCTTGATAGGACCTGAAAATCTTCATGGTATCAGCGCTGAGGTGGCTGAACTTTTGAGCAGTTTGGACAGCACATGTGTTGGCTGTCATATACATCTTCTTGGCAGAATTTTGTGGACAGCCATTGACTCATTCAGTGGTTGTTAGAGGGCAGATTTTTGTAGATGACAGTTGGGCAGTTTTGGCACTGTGTCATCAATCTCTTTTCACACGTACGAAGTAGGAGTGAGGCTGATTTGACTTGACCTATTTTCACACCTATTTTGTTAGGAGTGAGATCAGATTATGCTTGTCTCTTTTCACACCTGTGTTGACAGGAGTGAGGCAGCGTTTTCCTTGGCAGTTTGAGCATAAGTTGGGAGTGCAGTTTGGCAGACATGTCAGCGTCTCATATGCGAGTTGAGGACAGGCTAGCTGGGGCTAGCAATTGGTCGCCTTGGAAGGCGAGGATGGTCTTTGTCTTAGAGGACCTCGAGCTATGGGACATAGTCGAGGCAGTTGTTCCAGTCATTCCTGTCACGGACCCAGTCTTGGTGGCAGAGTTCAGGAAACGGAACAACAAGGCAAAGAGGACCATTTGTGATGCAGTTCGTGATCATATCATACCCCATTTGACGGGGAAGACTTATGCATACGAGATGTAGTCATCTCTATGTAAGTTGTATGTGAGCTCCAATGAGAACCAGAAGATGGTTCTTCATGACTGACTCATGGGAATTTGCATGCTCAAGGATGAGTCGATAACTTCATTCCTTGGTCGCTACACTCAGATCAGAGACGAGCTTGGAGTCGTCGGAGAGGTTGTTGATCCTAACTCTTTGCTGAGGCAAGCTATGAATAGATTCACCAAACCGTGGGGTCCATTTGTACGTGGCATTGTTGCCAGGGAGGTCATGCCTACATGGGAGAGGATGTGAGATGACTTCGTTCAGGAGGAGATTAGGCTTGTAGTCGAGGCTTCTGGACAACGGCAACAACAGTCTGGTCAGGGTGATGAGGATCTTGCTCTTTGGACAAAGGGAAAGAAGAAGGTCAGTCGTGGGGGTCGGCAAGGTCCCAAGTTTGGGACCCCACCACAGGGGAGTGGAGGAGAGAGAAACAGTGGTCAGAGGAGAGATATGAGCAAAGTGAAGTGCTTTGTTTGTAAGAAGTTTGGGCACTATGTTGGACAGTGCCCTAACAGGAAGAAGAAGAAGGGTGGTACCGCAGCTACAGCAGAGGAGGCAGATTTTCATACACAGTTTCAGAGAGAGTGTGCTTTCCTCATATGCTACACTTCAGTTGAGACAGCACCCAGTATCTGGTATATTGACAACGGGGCTTCGAGCCATATGACTGGAGTTCGAGAGCACTTTACGGATCTCAGAGACACTGAGGTCAGGATTGAGATTGCTCTTGGAGATGACACATTAGTCAGAGTTGTTGGGATTGGCACAGTTACCTTTCGGAGAGATAGCATGCCACCTATATCGTTCAGGAACGTTCTCTATGTCCCTGGGCTGAAGAAGAAGAATTTGATTTCAGTTTCCACCCTCCGGGATAGAGGTCTTGAGGTGACATTCAGAGGCACGGAGGTACTCATTCATCCTCAGGGGTCTTCACTTGCCTCAAGACAAGTGATTGGAGCGAGGGATGGGAAACTGTTCAGATTGTTTTTTCAACCACTTCATGCATTGGCAACGAGCAACGACAGCAGCAGACAGATATGTGAGTTATGGCATCGTAGGATGGCCCACCTACATCATGGAGCTCTCGGAGGACTGAGAGAGGTTGTGACCGGAGTGCCACAAATCAGTATAAAGCATCGGGATGTTTGCAGAGGGTGTGCGCTTGGTAAGTTTACCGAGGCCTCATTCCCCAGCAGTGACACCAGGTCAGCTAGGATATTGGATTTAGTACACACGAATGTGTGTGGGCCCATGACTCGGAGGTCCTTGAATGGTTGTGAGTACTATCCCACATTTATTGATGACTACTCGAGGAACACTTGGATCTATTTCTTGAAGGCCAAGAGTGAGGTCTTCACACGGTTCCAAGAGTTCAGAGCTCTTATGGAGAACCAATCTGGAAAGAGGATCAAAATCTTGCGGTCGGTTAACTGGGGAGAGTATTCATCGAGACAGTTTGTAGACTCTTGTGCCCAGCATGGCTTTAGAAGACAGATGACCGTACCTTACAACCCCCAGCAGAACGGGGTTGCCGAGAGGAAGAATCGGGCCATTACCGGTGCACGAGATCCATGCTGCATGATCAGAGTTTTCCTTTGTACTTATGGGCATAGGCAAGTGCTACTGCAGTTTAACTGCAGAACAGGAGCCCCCACAGGATATTGGGGAAGATAACTCCTGAGGAGGCCTTCACTAGTAGGAGGCCCGATGTCGAGCACATCAGGATCTTTGGGTGCTTGACCTTTTCTCATGTCCCCTCGGAGAGCAGGATAAAGCTAGACCCCACAGCCCAGCAGGGGATTCTAGTTGGATACTCAGAGGTGTCCAAAGTCTATCGCATCTACATTCCGCCACTTAGGAGAGTGGTGGTGAGCAGAGATGTCAGATTTGAGGAGGATAGGGCTTTTCAGAGATCTCTTGAGTCGAGAGTCAGAGTTGAGGATGATGCAAAGGCACCGATTGCAGTCTCAGAGGGAGAAAAACCTCAGGTCTCAGGTACCCCAGTATCAAGAATGACAGGGTCACCATGCACAGCTTCAGGGTCACAGTCAGAGTATGTTCAGTCAGAGGGGGCGCAGACTTCAGGATCTCAGAGTGTTGAGACGAGTCCTAAGGCAGTCACTCTTGGGCAGAGAGACCTTACTTCTTTGTTGACCACTTCAGGGAAGAGGAAACCTAGATGGTTTCAGGAGACCCTGAAGGAGGCCAAAGAGAATGTAGGGGAGCCCAAGAGCCAAGTCAAAGAGAGCAGGCCTCCAGTCAGATTGGGAGCATATTTGGCACTAGTTACAAGTATCAGGGATACAGAGCCACAGACATTTGCGCAGGCAGTGGACC
>ML786861.1:88900-102743 GCA_009831015.1 Picea engelmannii | reverse complement strand
TAACTTCTGGTTACTAAAACTACATGCTAGAGCACCTAAAATTGCAAGTACAACCATAACAAATCAGCAAGAAGTTCTTGAACTATTGGTTGTCCTAAAACAACAGCAAAACATTTACATAACAGTTGAAACTTAGAGCCAATCTGTGGTCAAAGATAGACCCAGTTGGCAAGCTTGATAGGACCTGAAAATCTTCACTCTCTTCTCACAGCTTTTGGGTTTAGCAGGGATTGGACACATTGGATAATGAAACTCACCTCCTCTGCCTTCTTCTCTATCTTGGTCAATGGAGTTCCCTCCCAACCTTTCTCTCCTTCCCGAGGCATTCATCAAAAGGATCCTTTATCTCCCTTTCGCTTTGTCATCATGGCAGAAGGTTTGGGATGTTATATAACAACCTCTATTACAGAAGGTTCCCTCCAAGGTCTCTCTCTACATGGCATGCAGCCTACTGCCTCTCATAGCCAATTCTTGGACGACACCATGCTAATGAACACTCCCACTGCCTAGGAAGCCAACAAGCTCAAATCCAACCTCACGGACTTTAGTGAAGCTTCCGGTACAACTTTCAACTTGGAAAAGTCCCAGAGCTGCTTCTTCAATACTCCCGCTGCAGTTCAGCACCACATTCTCGCCTTCTGGGCATACCCAGGAGCTCCCTTCGATCCAACTACCTGGGCATTCCCTTATCAAATTTGGTTGCTCATAACATCTCTTGGAATTCCCTAATCCTCTCACTTTCCAATCACTTAAGCACCTTGACCTTCATATCCCTCAATCTTGTTGCCAGACTAATTCTCTTAAAATTTGTCCTTCAAGCTATCCATGCCCATCTTTTCTCAGCTCCAGTTGCCCCGCAAACGGTTATTAAAAGTATAAGAAATATACAAAGGAATTTCCTCTGGCGTGGTCATGAACCAAGGAAAAAATGGGCCCTTGTCAGTTGGGAAAAAGTTTGCAAGCCAAAGTCCTTGGGGGGACTTGACCTCTGGGACCCTAGTAGGTTGAATAACATTATGGGAGCAAAAACTTGGTGGCACTGGCTCAAATACCCTACTAAACTATGGTCCAAACTCTGGAAGCAAAAATATGTCCCACATATCTCGGAAGCACAACTTATTCGGCTCAATGAACAGATCCAAGGCTCTAATATTTGGAATGCGGCCTGGCGGAATCGCCCTCTCATGCATTCTGGGAAATACAGAATGGTCAGAATGCTATGTTTTGGACAGACTCATGGCAGCAACTACCTCCATTGCATTCACTAGATAGCTTACACCCCATTCAGGACCACATACAATAGTTGGAGCACCTCAAAGTTGTTGACCTCTGGCTAAATGTATCACACCATTCCCCCTGGTGGAGCTGGAAAACGCTCCCTCATGACCTCAACACTCCGGCAGGCTACGATTTACAACCATGGCATACAATGGCAGCCCGAAGGAAAATTTGTATCAGTGAGGTACCGGACATTCTACGTTGGGGTCATACCCCCTCATGTACGTTCACTATCAAAGAGGCCTACTTCCTTCAAGAGAACTTTCATAACCAGCCGAAAGAGCACATCTAGCACACCATATGGAGATCTAAGTTATGGCCAAAAGTTTCCACCTTTTGGCTCATGGTACAAAATCGAATCCTTACTTGGGACAACCTCAAGAAGCGAGGCTTAATTGGACCATCGATTTGCTACCTCTGTCCACAACAAGAAGAATCAATGGAGCATATACTCAACCAATGCTCCAACAATAGGGAGATCTAGGATCAGGCCTCCCAGATCATGAGGAAAACCAACAGAGAAAGGGACAGCATTATAAGCACCATCAGGAATTGGGGAACCAAGGCTTACAAAAGCCCCATCTTAAACAGGAGTTGGCAACTGTTGCCAGGTTTCATTGTCTGGTAGCTCTAGAAAGGAAGGAACATGTGTATCTTTCGCTCCCAAGCTTCCACCCCTTCCAGCATCTGGTCAAAGATCTTTGAGAATATACAAAAAACTATATGAGCCCGGCTTTGGACCCAGGAAGACTTCCCCATTGAACCTCATGAATCTCTCATCCTTTCTTCCTGGAAGCTTAACTTACACAACACTCCACTCAGTATGAATCCTCGTCATAGCTCCATCTCCCTGAGCCCCTCCTCTTGGCATTGACCCCCTCTTGGTTTCTGCAAACTAAATTTTGATGGTGCTTCAAAGGGAAATCCTGGCCCTGCAGGTTTTGGTGCAATTCTCCGAGATAGCACATGACAAATCAAGTACCTCTTAGTTGAACATTCGGGGCATGACTCCAACAACTCGACAGAGGTCTGGGGCATGACTCCAACAATTAGCCTCAGATTTAAATCTGACTCACTTAATCATTGAAGGTGACTCCAAAGTAATCATCTCGTTGGCCACCAAAATCATTAATGGGACTGATCCTGAGAAAGTCACTCCCAGTTGGCGCCTTCATGGCCCCCTTAACACCTTGCAAGCTCTTCTACGTCCCTCTCTCACTCTTATCCCCTCTTATGTACGACGAGAAGCAAACAAGGTCGTTGATAAACTGGCTAATGAAGGAGTCTCTTCTCAAGCAGGGGATATCCTAATCGATGCACAACTTCACTCTGCTTCGCAATTGTTGGTTCAATGCAGAGAGCTAGCTCTCAAAGATTGCGCTCCCCTAGATGGGGTGACACCTGGCTATCACGAAACACCTGGCACACATGTGTTCGACGTAGTTAACGCCCACGTCCGCCACCCTTCCTCCCCGTCAACTCAACATGCTTAGCATTCACTCGGGAAGGGAGATAGTGCGCCTGCACGTGAAGGAGGTTTTAATGGCGCACATACAGCAACGGTCGAGGCTTATCAGAGAAGGTACGAGGTAGCTCAGTGGCATCACTTCGGTCTTTATGGAACCTTTCCCTGTCACTTTCGTTGTTTTTATGGAGGTAAGGCATCGCATTTGTTATTTCTTTCTGGATTTGCATTCAGTTTCCCATTTTTGTCCTGGTCTTTCTCCCCTCTGGTGTTGGGCCATTATTATCGTTTGTGTCTCCAATGTCGCGCGAACGGGGTAAGCCAAAGCACAGGTCGGCCTATTACAGTTTTCTGGCCCGGCATCATCGACCTCGCCCCTCTTCGACCCTCTCTTCGACCCCCATCCCCTTCATCAGCGTGATTGGCCCTCCCCAGTTTGATCAGAATTGGAATGATGAACCCATGTGCATTGCTTCAAGCTGTCAGTAACCCCTGTGCAATTCAAAACCACTTCAAAGCGTCGACCTTGTGACAGATTTGGGTGGTTGTTTGATTGAGGAAGAGATTCCTCCGGAATAGTTGGAGGAAACAACTATGCCGACTACACCAAATGTTAACGAGCCTCCAAACGTCAATCCTATGACAGAATTGGGTGGTTGTCTGGTTGAGGAAGAGATTCCTCCAGAATGGTTGGAGGAAACAACAATGTCGATTGCACCAAATGTTAACGAGCCTCCAAACGTTGCATCCCCTGCACCAAATCCGCCCAATCCCCTCAGCTTCTCTGAAGTTCATCTGCAGCTAATCTTCGAAATGCGACGACATGGTCGACCAGCTCCATCACCAGGACACCCTCGTTCGTCGCCTGGACGTCTTGTTCAATTCCCTTTCAAGCGAGTCGGCAAAGCGACAGTGCCCAACATGTTGTGAACCGTTCATTTTCGCTCCCAGCAATGAAGGTCACTCGGGTTCGCTTACTATCTAGTTTTTTTGTTGTTACGTTATCAGGTCCGAAGAGGCCACAGTTACAGTTAGACTTAGAACTAGTTTTGTTTTGGTACTGTGAACAAAAACATGCTTGCTTGTTTTGCAGGCCACTTGTTCTAGTTTCCATTTGTATGGCAGAATAGGTGGCAAACTTTGACGTGTATAGCTATGAAGACTCTCTAAGGAAATATATATTTTTATTTACGAAAAAAAAAAAATCTCATTTCTAAATAATGATTTAGTACAAGGTAAAATTCTAGTATCCTTTCCAACTTCCCCCAAAGTTGCTTCCTAAATTAAACTTGAAATGGTTCCAAGACCAAACTGGCTAACTTTACAAAGAATAAAAATTCCACTCTTAGATGTGGTAAATAGAAAGAAATCACCTATTGTTTATTTTCTAATGTTGAAGCTGGAAAACAAAACTAGCTAAGGCATGATGTAAAGAGCCTTCGGGCCAAAATAATTGAGATAACATGACATTGTTCATGGGTTTTTCATCCATTGGGCGATTTTTCTTTTAAAAATTTTATCCTTGATATGAAATTTTACAATGTACACAATTCAAAATGAACAGGTTCACCTTGTTTTACTTTACTAGCCCATCTAGACAATGTTGCACATTGTAAAGCCTTCTCGAATGTTCAACTTTGTATTATTGCAACTTTCTTTATATTGTACATGGTTTGTTTTCCAAGGAAATCCTCGCAGGACCCCCAACTCTTCCCTGAAATATCCAGATGAAGGGAAGCTAGACCGCCAACCACAATAGCAATGGGTAACCCCAAAGGACTAAGCCAGATTTGAACCTGTGACCTATGGCCTCCCCCATAGGCAACATGCCTTGGGCAAATGTTCCAGCTAATAGAGCTAACCCTTGGGGCTTCCTATTGTACATAGTTAGTTCTACATGGGAGAACCTTTCCACACTAAACATGCATCAATCTTTTTAACATTAGGTCTTTCAATATTCTTCTCACCGCCACCTTATCTTGATGCAGGCATGTTCTTCTTCCATCCTTACTGTAACAGTTAAGTAATATATTTTTTTGTCCCTTTTAGACAAACATTTTTGAAAGATGTAATGATTAGCTTTTCGGCTTGAACACCAAGATTCCAATCACAACAATATATGACTGTAGCCATCTCCAAAAGGAAAGTTGCAAAGAGATACAACAATAAAACTCTATCTTTGTATGCATCATTTTTCCAAAACATCACATGAGCCCCCATTCTCTTCATTGGATACCCTTTAGTTCTTGTATCGACATAGCTCATGACTGCCTATGCCCTTGAATGGATTGGCTTCGATGGTCACTTCCCTTGATTTTTGCAGAAAATGGTGAAAATCTACAAATAATTATTACTATTGGCATTGTGGCATGCCCTAGATGCATGAAATGTGATCATGGTCTGCTGGCAACTCACTGTACAGGTTGCTCCAAGAAACTGTCAAAAACAACTTTGCAAAAATGGCATTTTCTGCACCTTTTCTGGATTAAATAGGTGTCGGATTGGATCAGATTCAGGGGAGTCTGCACAGTTTCTCCTAGACTCTGCAAGTCTGATTGAGTCAAAGACTCCATCAACAAATCCACCAAGCCCGGTCTGACTTGACCTGTTTTGGGAGACTCGTGAGTCTGGATAGACTCAGACTCGGTCTTGTAACTATGTATAACATTAACCTTAACGAACTAAATAAAGGTATCAACAAGGAGAGAGGAACCAAAAACCTATTCAAAAAGTACACATGCTATATCAAATAGTTCAAGCAAGTAGAACTATACATCTCATGAAAAAATATATAAAAAATAAGCCTTGTAAAGTTACAGAATCCTCTCCCTTAGAGTTGACAACAATTAACTCAATAAAATAATGATACACGCAGATGTATGAATCTGCAGCAACAAGAATTGTAAATTGTAAAAACTTAATGAGATCGCTAGATGTGATCCCTAAGCATATGCACACTAATACCATAGAACAAGACAAAACAATAATGACATGATCCCCAAATCATGTTACATAACATCATACCCAAACTTCCAGGCATGCTATTACAATTGTTGCAAACAAATAAAATAAGTTAGCTTTTGTTGTACAAATTTGTTCGCAATGGTTGAGAACCTTTACTGTAGTTAGTTTCAGGTAGAGGGGTTAGCAAATGACCACTCTCCGACATGTAATAGTAATTGTAATTGATTCGAGTTACCAAATCCACCAAATGAGGAAAATGGCCAACGTTAAGTTTAAATGAAAGTACCTGCAATCAAATAACATGGAAACATGAGTGGTGATGATATGAACTGAATCAAAACCATACGAACAGTAATAAAGATTAAAACGTGCAGAATGTTATCACTGATAAATTTCTATGATATGTATAATGCCATACTGCCATGTTACAATATTGATAAAACTTTTTAAACCAAATAGCACAGTAATTTTTAAATATGCAAGATGATCAAAGATTATCAGAGGTTTACCCTTAAGAGAAAGACTATACACTCATCAAACTGGTGGCCAACACGATCTACCTCCATTTGACACCTTGCTTTTATAGCGGGAGCAGCACCTCCACTACACAAAGTATGTTGTATGGAGTAGAAGTCCAAAGCCAATCCAAGAATAGTTTTAACACGACTTGCAATAAGAGCCCACTGCATAATATAATCACGATATTGATTTATTAGATTTTACACTGGCATGCAAAGTGGAACCCAGATTTTCACTCAAGCTCTTAGAAATAGCATATTATGTTATGAAGTTTGAATATATTGCATTCTGATTTAAAAAGACCAATCCTTAAAAGAGAAGAAAATAACATCATTGGGTGAAGAGAACATGAGCTTCTAAGAAGTAATACATAAATTTAAAAACAACTTTGGAAGATCGCAAAATAGTACCAGTTTGTCTGGAGCAACAAAGCATTGCCTTTGGATGGACACCAAATAAGCTTCATGGCATGCTATAACTTCATCAAGAGACCCAGCAGAGGCCATACCTTGACAAAGTTCAATCCATGCACTGTACAGGACCTGCCATGAATATTATAAGTGCTGTCAATACAAAAAGAAATCACACCAGAACAACTACACAAACAAAAGAATTATATTTACGTTAATAAAGTTTGAAAACTAGAGATTAAGAAACACAGAATTAAACTCACCCGATCCATGACATACTGGTGAAATGTATTGACAAAATGCATAAGTTTCTGCTGCAGTAGCATATGTCGCTTGTGGTTGGGCACATCACTACCTCCTTCCTACATAACATGGTAAAGATCTGTTAGTTTATAATATATATATATACATAGTTAGTCTTTCCAAATTGAATTTATTTATGGAGAGTTGTCTATTGCCAGTTGATTAATAACAAATTCGGAGGAATGTCATTTGAGACTGATTTTTAGATTAGTCTTAAATCCATAAATATCAAAAATAGAAATAAACCCAAGTTGCCACACAAAGTTCCCATGAAAGAATGTTAAAAGCAAAAACCTCTTAACTGCACTCCTGGTCAAATTGATAGAACTAAGGTAGAGTTCATTTTTTAACTGACTATAACTGCATTGTATAAAATAGTCATGGCTTATTAGACGCACCTCATCATGGGATAATCTCAGACAAAATCATGGACATGTTTTCTGACATACCAAATACCTATATAAGCATTCTTAGCCCGTGGTTTCTCACGGATATCTTGTGTCTTTTATAAGATTTTCAATTTGCTACCTGTCAACCTTTATAGGACCTTGTCATTTAGTATGCTTTGTCTCATTGCTATTGTCGACATTTTAACTAGAACTTAAGAACAAGTGATGAGATTTCCTGAGACCAAGAGTAGTTGATAACTGTCTCCAACCATCATAGAGCATTTTAAACTATATAGAGGTCCTGTACAAAACATTTGGGCATCATTACAAGCATAGGCATTATACCTCTGATCAGACTTAGGAATCTCAACAATATGCTGTATTTTCATTAATAATGTGTGGAATCATGTGATCTCTGAATTATCTGTTTTCGCCAAAAAAACTGAAATTTGCCAAATCTCAAGCATTGTCAAATTCAAAGGCAAATTTTGAATTTAATGGCAAATTTAACAATGAATTTCAAATTTAATGGCCCGGTGAATTTTTGCACCAAGAAAAGCAAGGTGCATTCTACAGCCCAGTATGAGAGATATGTGTAATTTCCATGCCTAAGACTAGCTTGACATGTGGCATAAGTGAGCCCAATATAATATTTTGAAAAATAAGATAAAATAGCAGCCCAGTGCACATCAGATGTGTAATATCCATAATTACAAATCATCAAAAATATAAAAAATAAAATATGTAAAGTTAAAATATTAAGAAAAGAATCCCAAGCATTAATTAATATATATACACACACCCCAACATAGATCCATATTACTCGGGATCTTTTAAGCACCTAGAAATTTGCATCTCAGTTTCCTTTTAATCCCTCTCAGTGCTTGATGGATCTGGAGTTAAGTTGGAACTATGCCGGTTCATAAAATTCCTTACAAAAATAATTAAGATTCGTCGGTATTTTATTAAAATTACACACACACTGACATGTTTTTGAACAATATGATGTTCTTAACATAATTTTAAGCCTAAAATATGTAGCAGATCAGTGGGCTAACAAGGCCACTGATTTAGGCATTGGGGTGTTTATGAAAAATGGGGGATTTCATAATAGTTTTAGCCCCTAATGGATTTATTTATTTGGATCAGCATTCCAACCCACTAGGAAATTAATATCACATGCATCAACAGTCAGAGCATCATTCCATCCATTTCGAAATGGGAGATCAAAGGACATTCCTAGGTACACTTAACACGTTAACATTAATCTCTGCTCCAAGTAATGAAGAATTCGGGTTGATAACTTGTCATCGCTGTAGGATTATGGCAAAATCAAGCATCCGAATTGGGCGCTCTGGTGGTCTGAATTCGGCGGGGATCAACCTTCTAGTATGTGTGACCCCTGTTATTGCACTATTTGTCGATGTTACCTGTATTTGTCTGTATGGTGGATTAGGGAAGTGGTATTAGTGGAAGGAGTAGATTACAGTGCTGGTCGAATTAGTTCCTATAGTGGGCCCTCTCTGAATTTCAATTTGAATCCTTTTAATCATTTGGCCCAACTCCTATATCTGCATCCTTCTAGCTCTGTTGCATTTGAGAGTCTGAGACATATGGTGCAGCTAGCCTGGTACCTGGGGTACATGCTGGGCTGCTATCCTGTCACAAGCTTGGAAATTGGGGATTGATGCACAGGAGGTTTGCATTGTTTAAAAGTCTGAATAATGGTGATAACTGTTACTGCTCATTGAACAAGGAAATTTCGCTGATTTTTAGTCATTGCTTATTTTTATGTTTAAATTCCTCTTTGGTTGTATCATGTCTGATTTTTTCTGGTTATAATACTGACGAATCTCACAGTGAAGGAAATTCAGCTCTTGGTATTGATTTTGTTTCTAAGCTGGTAAAAGAAAACATGGATTTTGGAGGCTTCCTCTCTGTTCAATTCGGCCAAGAGTATTTTTCTAGTTTGGTCACCCCACATTTGTCCTGGTCTGAAGAGGCGCCAGGCATGGCGCCAGGCATGGACAATAGAGACATCATGGAATACAGGAGAATCTTGCGAAGGCACGAGGAAAGTATACCAGTGTTGCAAACATCGGCATCGACAAAATATCGTCAAGGATCCGAAAACGAAAATATCGGCAACATCGGGAAAAGTATTGGAAAATGCCATAAGAATGAAAAACAATGTTGTAAGAATGAAAATATCGGAAAATATCGCCGACCCTGATTTTGAAGATAATATCACCAACATCGCGATATTATCGCGATGTTGGTAACACTGAAGTATACAGATCAACGGGAGTTCTTTATTCTCAATATCATCAAAGGCGAATGAAATCAAGCATCATTGCACATCTCAGCATGCCAACATCATGAACATGCTCGTCCATCAAAAACAAAGGCTAAGCATTCTAGAAGCTGATTGCAATATGCTGAGGAACCTGGTTTTAAATCTCCACAAAGACTCCTTGTCCACAGCCTCCAACAACAGGGCATCTGACAATTCGGCTCAAGCAGACTTTAAAGAGGAAGAAACAGTTCATCAACTCAAGAAGCCAATGGACATAGAATAGAAGAATTCTCACCCTTCTGACACTGGTCAGGAGAAAGAAAACAGTAATCATGTTTTCCGTTAATAAATATGTTCTTCAAGGTCATTAGAATTCTAGGAGTTTTTGTCAAGCAGGCAACAAGCAAGAAAACTTGGAATGTATATCATATTTGTAGCAGTTGAGAACTGTCTTTTTTGTTTTCTGAAGCACTGGATAGTCCTTCATAACCACTGTTAGCCTTGCTACAGCCTTTCTTATGATAATATAATATTTCTGTTCTGGTTAAAAAAAGAAAATACATATTTTTAGTACCTACCTGCGGCAGAGTACTATAGTACTCAGTTAGGATTCAAACTCCTTTTGCTTTCGATTAGATGAACTTCCGTAAAAAAAAATGCATGTTAAACTTTAGAAATTTAATAAATTTTATTTTTTGTTAGAGTGTAGCTCGTGCAAGATAATTCTTCCACATTAAGGGTGTCTAATAATGTGGAAGAGGCCCAACTTATGACTAGACAGCATCATAATGGTGGGGACCACTCAAGTAAACTTGAGATTAAGTCCCCACCCTTGGATCAAGATTTTGATGAGAAGATCCTAGGGTCAAGATTGCATGAGAGAAGGGCTAGGGTTACAAATAACCTAGCAAGCTCGTTCTCTCATTACCTCAAGAAGAGAAGCTGGTCGACTAGGTAAGGAGGCGCTTCCAAGGAAGGTCAAGGGTCAAGACAGAAGAAGTCTGCAAAAGGGGGCTGAGCTATGGCCAGCATCCAATCCAGTCAAGGAGTGAAGGGCCTAGTCAGGGCCAGCAGCAACTCCAGTAAGGTGAGGCCGAGAAAGGGCTGAGGCATAGACTGAGAAGGGTCTTACTGTGCGGAAAAAGGAGGCAGTCGGGATCAGCAAGCAAGCATAGTAAAGCAGAAGCCGAGTAGGGCTGGAATATAGACCAGGACGGGTCTATCTAATCAAAGAGGAGACTGTGAAGAGGTAACAATGTCAAGCCAGGACCACTGTTAAGCAGAAGCAGCAAACAACCTTCAGGAAGAGGAATCCGTACAGGCTGTACGGATATCGTACGGGCTGTACCTTCACCCAGTCGAGAAAGGAACTCTTACCTTGGTCTGAGTATAGCCTGTACACTGTGTTTATCAGTACTTTGGAAGAATACAAGCAAGAATCGAGCAGTATTGCTGCCACAATTTTGTTGTATGTTCGCCTAAGTGCTACCGGTGAGCATACGGACCCGTAGAGGTGGTACGGTCCATGCAAATCGAAGTTAGGAGAAATCCTTGTATGCACAGGGCTATTATAAATAAGATTACTTTGTTTTGATGTCATTTTACTGATTCTGTATTTTAATGGTGTGGTTGTCATAAGTATAAAGGAGACGTTGAATGTAGCTTTGATCTGAAAATAATTTAATTTTTCTCAGTTATATTTCTTCATGGTATCAGAGCATTAATTCTGACAGCCCCAAAAGAAGTGTCAAAGACTTGTGTTGCAGAGATAAGGAACGAAGAAGATCCAGAGGGAGGCCGTACCCTCTAACCTCAAGGAGGAAGGAAAAGGACCGTGCAGGATCAATCTATTCAAAGAGAGAGGAAACAAGTCAGAGCTGAAGAAGCTGAAACCAAGTAACAAGATGTCTACAAACCTCAGATATGAGGACAGACTTGATGGTGCCTCTAACTACGTACAATGGAAGTACAGAATGAAGAATGCTCTTCAAGAGAGCAAAGTATGGGGGATTGTGGAGAAGAAAGCGACAGTTCCCACAGATGCCAAAGACAAGGACTTACATCAAACTCTAGAAATTAGAGCTCAGAGGATCCTTCTAGATGGAGTGAAGGATCATTTGGTACTAAACATTGGTGAAAAACAAACAGCTCATGAAATGTGAACACATCTGAAAGGGTTGTTTGAAGCCAATCATGAGAGCAGAATCATGGCTCTCAAAGAGAGACTTCATCACACAAGGATGTCTAAAGGGGAAGATGTTACAGTCTACCTCACCAAAGTGAAATAGCTTCTAGATGAGCTTCTTGCAGTAGGGGTGAAATTGTCACTAGCCGAGATGGTTCGTTCAGCCTTGAGGGGCTTCCCAATTCATCCTTGAGGGGCTTCCCAAAGGAGTGGGACTCCATTGCAAGGGTAGTAGGCAGAGAGAAACTACCAAACTGGGAAAGATTATGGAACGACTGTTGCCAAGAAGAATCAGAAGAGGTAGAAATATGAATGAAGAGGAAGAGGAGGATAACCTCGCCCTCACTTCTAAGAGCGGGGGTAGGGGCAAAAGAGGAACAAGTTTCAGAGGAGGATCCACCAACAAAAGGCCCAAGAAAGACCTCTCACATGTCCAATGCTATGTGTGTGGAGAGTTTGGACACTTTGCGAGTCAGTGCACTCAAGCAAAGAAGGGCTTTGGTGCAAAGGGGAAAAGAAAGGAGATCGCAGCCTTAGTAAAAGTCGAGGACAAAGAAGAGCAGCAACTGGCTGCCACAACTCGAGAATTTTCCCGAATGTTTAAGGACGAGTACACTCTGTTTTTGGATACAGAGAACAGAACCAAGACAAGATGGTACATAGACAGTGGGGGCACAAATCACATGACAGGTGAAAGACTTGACTTCAGGAGTTCACAAGTCAAGATTCAGGATTTGTGAAGTGTGGTGTGCATTATAGCATGTTGGCAATTCAAGGAAAAGGAGTAGTATCACTTCAAATAGAATCAGGCAGGATTCTCGGGATACCAAAGGTACTTTATGTACCAAGTATGAGAGTTAGTGTGCTCTCAATCTCATCCTTAGAGCATCAAGGCTATGGGGTAAGCTTCTTTGGTTTTGGTGTACACATCCGATCAGTTAGAAACCAAGCACCAGGACCACCCGTGATGATAGGCATAAGTGAGAATGGTCTATATAAGCTGTGGGGGCAACCTGTTTACAAACTCATAGAAGAAAGTAATGATTCTGCTAACCCATGTGTGAGAGAACAGGAAGTTATTCTCAGCAGACCCAATTGACTCAATTGGAGGAATGGGGATACTCAGGTAAACCTGGTGCAGGATGTAGCAGATACACCTAGGCAGAGCAAATAGAGTATCCAGACATTGAAAGATGGGTCTCTCAGACTCAAAGGGAGAAACATATAGTAAGGTGGATCATGGAGGAGGCAACTCCAGTGGTAGTACCTCCCTCGCTAAGAGGGAGTGTTAGAGTGTAGCTGGGGCAGGTAATTCTTCCACATTAGGGGTGTCTAGTAATGTGGAAGAGGCCCAACTTATGACTAGACAACATCATAATGGTGGGGACCACTCAAGTCAACTTGAGATTAAGTCCCCACCCTTGGATCAAGATTTTGATGAGAAGATCCTAGGGTCAAGATTGCATGAGGGAATGGCTAGCGTTACAAATAACCTAGCAAGCTCATTCTCTCATTACCTCAAGAAGAGAAGTTGGTCGACTAGGTAAGGAGGCGCTTCCAAGGGAGGTCGAGGGTCAAGATAGAAGAAGTCTACAAAAGGGGGTCGAGCTAGGGCCAGCATCTCTAATCTAGTCAAGGAGTGAAGGGCCTAGTCAAGGCTAGTAGCAACTCCAGTAAGGTGAGGCCAAGAAAGGGCTGAGGCATAGACCGAGAAGGGTCTTACTGTGCAAAACAAGGAGGCAGTCGGGATTAGCAAGCAAGCATAGTAAAGCAGAGGTCGAGTAGGGCTAGAATATAGACCATGACGGGGCGAAATCCTTGTATGCACAGGGCTATTATAAATAAGATTACTCTGTTTTGATGTCATTCTATTGATTCTGTATTTTAATGGTGTGGATGTCATAAGTATAAAGGAGACACTGAATGTAGTTTTGATCTGAAAAATATTTAATTTTTCTCAGTTATATTTTTTCATTTTTGAATTATCAAATATAGGATTTATTTAATTTGTTATTGGTTGATGTAATGATATGA
>ML786861.1:59440-85738 GCA_009831015.1 Picea engelmannii | reverse complement strand
AACTTGGAGACCAAGTCAAATTACAATGAAAAATATTCTTTACATGCTAGAAAATCTCATAAAAGAGGAGGATCCCACAAAAGATCAGATCGATTTGCTCTCCAAGTACAACGTTCCAATAAAAAGTTGATGTGGAGGCCTCAAAACAAGGTTGGGTAGCCTCCCAAGCAAGTAAAGCTCCAACGTTTCTCTCCTCCAAGTGGAACGTTGTTATGAAAGTGTAGAGAATGACCTCAAAAGGGGACAACCTCCACAAAATGTGCTCAAGGAATGCTCAAATAATGTCCATAAATCCTTGAAATATGTCTCCAAAGCATGATCATGTCCATATCTCAGGTCATGGCACCTCCATGAAGCATGGAAGTGACCCTCCAAGTCAAAAAATGGGTCATAAAACCCCCAACAACAAGAACGACGTCAAAAGAATGGGTCAATCCTCAAATTATGTAAACCAAGATTGTTGGGAGTGGGGAGCAGGAGCGGGGAGGGCAATTTTCAAAAAAATCCAAAAGCAGGAGTGTTTTTTATATAATACATATTTTAATATATTTTGATATATATATATATATAGATAGATAGATAGATAGATAGATAGATATTAAAAAAAAGCAGAATATAGAATAAATTGCAAAAAACATGAACACATAGATTTAAGATCATTTAACTATTGGATTAGTGATGATCATTAAAGCATCAACCATTTAGTACACATAACATCAATCACAAAAATTTGTCATCAACAGAGTGTACCAGACAACATCAACCACAAAATGAAATAGACTCTAGAACATCATATTCATTACCAAAGAATTGTAAGATTCAGTCGATAGTTCAAACATCAAACTTCAAAGGTAAATTGTCATATAATGTTCATAACTTCATTGTTTACAAAATAATCCATAATAAAGGCAAGTACTAGAGACTGCTTCTAAACAGGAAAAAGAAAAAGAGATCTCGTATACAGTAGCAAGTACTAAGTACTATGCTCTAATTTTTCCTCTTGCCACGAGAAACTTCTAGTTTCTTTTCTCGTGATCTTTGAGGAAAAGGAGTAGGAGTAGGTGGAAGTGTTCGTGGAACACGGCCAACAGTTGAATGGCCCCCACGTGACAATGGATGTTGTAAAGATAAAGGCAAAATTGACGCATCTAGAACCCTACTAGTGGATAGGAGAGGCATGTCTACTCCAAGAATATGATCACCATCATGATCACCCAAAAGTTCCTCTTCCAAACGCTCTAAAACCATGGCTCCATCCTCCAAATTAGTCTCCTCTAGATTGTTGTCCCAAGTCGCATCTCTTTTAGAATAATCATTCTCCACTCCATCATAATAATGGGACAACAACCTCAAGTTGTAATGCACATAAACCAATCTTTTTTCCCAATATGCATTCAAGTTGTTTCTCTTTACACTCTGGATGAATATATAGGTGCTCCAACACCTCTCTGCAGAAAAAGTGTTAACCACCTAAGAAAGCACCTGCACCGCCAATTTATGCAAATATGTGGTAGAGGAGCCATACATGTTCCACCGTTCGATTGAACCCAACATGTCTCGATCTTTGGTTGCATGCAAATTACCAAAGACTCCATGATCACTAATGTATTTGCTCAATTTGCTTCATACTTGAGCACACTCCTCTTCCTCAGGTACCAACTTGTCCAATGCAAGCATACATCCATTTTGCACCTCTGGATCTATGTGTGGTTTTCTCCTAACCCCACCCCCAAGTGCTAATTGGGCCAACCAAGATGGAGAATAATATTTTGGGGTAAGGACATACTAGAGCATGGCGTGGAACATTCAAATTATCCCACCTTTTGACCACATGCTTATGGATATGATCATACTAGATCGCATCCCTCGGCTAAACAATGTCTTTGATTTGGCCTAGCATGTTGTCCATCTGCTCATACACCTCTCCAATCACCAGTTGATCTATATCTGCAAACCGAATCATACTGTCAATGGGTTTGGTGAACTGCAGAATATACCTCACCTGTTGCAAAAACTAACCATCAAAAATTGTGTCCTCCACCTCTTGAAAGTAAATTATGTCTTTTAGATCCTGCCATGAATCACTTGAGACCATACTAGTCAATGCCTCTCTCACCTTCAAAATGCGCCTGAAGGTGAGGTAATACCTATCAAATCTGGTCTTTGGAATCTTTAGTAACTCCAACTTGGAGTGATTGCGGAAAATGAAGCGAGCCATGATGTGATTGGTAATAAATCTTATCGTCTTCTTCCCTCTCTTGTACAAAGCACCAATCCATCTATAATCATGGTCCTTCATTTTAATGATATCATACATCAAAAGGTTCATTATGTGAACCAAACACCCTAACCAAAATATATTGGGGTACCTATCCTCAATGATTGCTCATGTTGCCTTACAATTAGCAGCATTATCAGTGTTGACTTGAATGATATTGTAGAGCCCAATCTCTTCAATGGTATTAATCAAGTCATCTACAATATTAATATCAATCTTGTAGCGATCTGTGTAATCATGGGCTAAAAGGAAGACTACACCACTAGCAGACACACCAAGAATATTTATCAATGGATGAGTAGCCTTTAACATTTTTCCAACCATCAGATACAATCGATACCCCATGCTGGTTCCAGTCATTTGTAAATTTTCCAAGAGCACCATGGATTTTGGCTCTTTCCCTATCAAGTCCCAAGGTTCTAGCTTTGCCATACCCGAGGCTCTTGTATCCTTTAGGGGCACCATTGATGGCTTGTACCATTTCATGCTAATAGGGTGAGCGAAGAACATTGAATGGTATTCCACATGCATAAAAAAACCTGAAAATTTTTGCATCAAAATCATCTCTACAACATTGGTCAGGGAAATCTGATAATGTTCTACACCCTAAAGACGAAGGCGAGATTCCACTAGCATGGGGGGATGTGGATCGATCTGTGAACATTTTTTGTGAACTCTCATGTTCAAGTTTCAACCCTTGGACTTTTGGATTTGTTTTGTGTTTCCTCCCCTTCCCTTAGGTATTTGAGTCTATCTTTGGGTGGCACTTCCACACAGGTTTTGCCTCCTATAGTCTTACCTTCATCCCGATTCCCAGTGCATAAGCCCACATAGATGCTTTCTCACATGGGTATAGGAACCTGTGTAAGTTTTATGACAATGGTGGCATGTAAATTTTGTGGTTCCACCGCCTTTCCCTCCCCCAAGCCTTGTGGCATACTTCCACAAAGGTTTTAAAATCTCTTTGGGTTTTTGGGGATCATCACTATCATTTTCTTTTCCATCATCCCCTTCCATTTCTTCCTCCTCTCCATGGTATGTGTTTTCCACTTCTGTTTCTTCGCCACTATCATGGGCATTTCGATATCCTGCGGCTCCCAACACCACCATCATAATCGAACCAAAATGACATACCACGTTGACATACACATCATGACTATTGAAACTTGATAATAACTCGTTGCCTGCAATAGAATGATGGGGGAGAAATGAGAAAGAGTAGGAGAAGAAAACATTGAAATATTCAACATAGAATTGACATACACATCATGATTGTTGAACCTTGATAATAAATTGCTACCTGCAATAGAATGATGGAGGAGAAATGGGGAAGAGTAGGAGAAGAAAACATTCAAATATTCAACATAGCATAATATACTAGTTTACAACACATGGATTTAAAAAAAAAAACACAAGAATAGGCTTAAGAACCTACCCATTTGGCTCTCCAATGGTGGTTGAATATGACTATGACAACCTTCGATCTCTCATCCAAACTCTCACAAATAAAAGCCTTCAATCTCCCTTCCAAACTCTCCAATCTCTCTTCCAAGCTCTCCAATCTCCCTATGGCAACCTTCAATATTTCTTCCAAGCTCTCCAATCTCCCTTCAATCTCCCTATAGCAACCTTCAATCTCCTCAAGAACTAGCAAGAAGCCCACTCAAAACCCTCCTGGCAAAGATGAGTGAAATGAGAAATAGAACGAGAGAAAAACGGAGTGAGTGAGTGTTTTAATCCCTTAGAAACCCTAGCCATACCTTTTTCCTCCCTTTTGGAACCTTGTCTTGGTTCCCAAACAGCCTTAAAAAGGAAATAAAACGCCCAAGAGGGCCTCACGTGCACAGGAGCAATCAGGAGCGCTCAAGGAGCGTTTTTTTTACTCCTAGGAGTGCTCCCGGATCAGGCAAGGAGCGTTTTATTTGGGTTGGGAGCACGCTCCCTGAAAAAACTCACAAAAGAGAGCATTTAGGAAGCGTGCTCCCAAGAGCGCTTCCTGAACGCTCCCTCTGGGAGGGCAATTCGGAAGCGGGGACGGGGGGCGCTCCCCTACAGCATAGTAAAAGACGTCTCCAAAAGTGATGAAAGAAGAACGTTCTAAGATCTCCCATGTGGCATATGTAGAGAATGTCCATGTGTGCGAAAGAAGCCCAAATGTGCCTCGAAGGATGTATCAATGCCTTGGAATGTGTACTACCTCGAGAACTGTGACAATGCCTCAAGAGACGTGAAATTGAGTGATCATATGTCGAATCATCTCAGAGTGCCCATGACCAAAGTATGGTACATACATAAGAAAGAGAGGGTCCATGTGGGGTAAAATAGGTGTGCTAAACCATAGGTGTGACAACCCTTATAAAGCGCAATCACCTTTTACATAGCAAATAGAGTAAGTGAATAGTTAGGGCCCCCGTAAATCATGTATCCTAGTAGATCCACCTTAGAATGTCAGCATACCTACCCAAGACATAAATGCCCGACATGGAGGGAGTTACCACCTCCAAGGGATAGTCGACCGAAGCAATAAAACCAAGCACCCTAAGAATGGGGACAAAAAGGACATGCCATGACCCTCCACCTAAGGGGATCTAGGCAACCCACTAACCAACACTGGTGCATCAGTGATCCCATCATGGCCACATACAAAGAAATCATCACACTTTGGGGCTTATCGAAGTGGTCACATCTCATGAAAAAATGTAGGGTACACTACATAGAATATGAGGTGTAACAAACCGACATGATGGGATTCATCTTTATGGAGCCCCTTATCTTCATGGCATCGTATCATTTGATGGAGGAAAAGGGAATTGGACGATTGTGGAGTGAGAGTAGTGATTGAAGATTGGAGCTTCAAGATGATGGTGTTGGGCTCAAATTGGAATACTATTGAAGAAATGAGATATTGTTGTCTTAGAGTATGGTTATTTTTTATGATATTCATTTGTTGTAAATTTGTTGTAGAAACTTCTTGCTTTCATTCTAAAATAAAGGCATGGTTATGAGAACACTACTCATCTAGGAATAAGCAATGTGAGGAGGTTTTCCTTCTTGTCTTATTTGTTGTCTTATTTCTGCTTTGTTTCCTTTCTTCTATCATATCTAGTTGTTGATTGGATAATAATTCAGCTAATAAAACAGCACCTTTAAGTTAATTTGATGTGGCAAAGTGAGTCCTCCAAGATTAGTTTCCACATCATAATTTCCAGCATGCACCTCAAGGTTAATGTATCAAACAAGTTCACTTTTCCTTGGGTACAAACTAATTGATGAAGGTTTCAAGCTAGATCTTTCATCTAACGGGATGGAAGGTGTCAAATTAGTCTTTCTACCTCATAGCCTACCACAAAATAGTTGATGGTGATAATCAGTCCATTCATCTTGCAATGTCTCATGACTCTATTAGCCCTTAGATTGATAGGCATTGGACCCTCATCATTTCATTCCCTTGTTTCTCCTCTTCTTTCCTTCCCTTCCTTTACTTTCTTTCCCATACCCCTTTTCCTATTTCCACTACCGCATTTCATATACTACAACAACCTTGTTTTGTTAAGGCTTACTGTTCAAAAAAACACCTAGATCCCCCACTCCATAGCCTTAGCAATCCTATCTTTAGGGAAGCCCCCCTTTGGTTGGAGAGAGGAAAAGCTACTGAGGTGACAATGGGTAGTCTTCCTAAGTTGCTCAAAACTAGCCCCTTAATGCTTGGGACTTTACATCATGTGTGGGTACTAGCTTTTGTTGTGTGAACCCATGAGCTACCAAGTAGACAAGGAAATGGCTTATTTAAGAGAATTCAATCCTAGGATGCTAGCTAGTTAGTGGAGAAAATATCATGAAACACGTAGAAATTCGGTCCAGAAATATGAAATCAACCTAGCATTATATATTTATGATCAAAGTTCAAAAACCTAGCAAGGCAATCAAATCCTTGCACTTTGTTTGCTTCCTTTATTTAGGTATTCACAGTATTAATCTTTTGCATTGTTTCCGATATGCTGGCTTTGTTTTTTCTTGATGATCACACTCTAAAGAATGTTTGTTTGTTGTATGGCAATATGCACTAGTGTTATATCTTGCCTGCTAAGCTAAATAATTCCAACGGAGAAAAAATGAAAAATGTAAGGGCAGCTGTGGAGATTGCTCCAAAGAATGATTTCTCAGTTGAGAAACCTCCCATACCGTTGCTTGACACCATGAATTATCCAATTCACTTAAAGAATGTCTCTATATGGGTATGATGCCTAATTTCTCTCATCTGCTACTTATATATTTATTTCCAAGAACATAAAGCATTTTTATCAGTGGTCTAATTTGGTAGGTTCATAATTATGCGTAAATTAAAAATACTTGGTAGGATCTGGAGAAACTGGCCACACAAATTAGAGGAGAACTTGTGCTGGGTTTGTCAAAAACTGGAGGTCGCCTGGGAAGTAGCCTCAGTGTAATTGATCTAACCATGGCTCTTCATCATGTCTTTGATACACCCGAGGATAAGATTATATGGGACGTAGGTCATCAGGTATGATCATGATGCCATTTGTTCACAACTTTCTCAATTTATTATTTTACTTTAATGATGAATTGCAGGGTACTTAAAAAAAATTGATAGAATGCATTTAACCATTCTAACAAAGTGGGTGCCAGGCAGATCCACACAAGATCCTGACCAGAAGGTCGAAAATGCATACAATCAGATAGACATCAGGTTTGGTTGTATTTTCCAAACAGGACAAAAGAAAATATGATGCCTTCAGCCCTGGACACAGTTTTACTAGTATCTCCATTGGGCTTGTTACATTCATTGCCTAGTCTTTAATTGTTGTAGGTATTTGGGACCAGAATGAACACTCGGTCACGAGAATTGTATGGATTTACAGAAATGGCAGTTGGGAGATTTAATGAGGAAGGGTAACCACATGGTGACCGTGATTGGGGACAGAACCATGACAACAGGACAAGCATACAAGGCAATGAATAATTCAGGTTATCTGGAATCCATACAATCATAATTCTTAACAATAATAAATAGGTGTCTCTCCCAACTGCCACCCTACACAGAGCTGTGCAGTCAATATGAGAACTTACCAGGGCTCTCACAAAGCTCCAATCAAGAAAAAATCTTTGCAAATTCAGAGACACTGCGATGCATGGACTCCTTGGACAAGTAGACTAATCTGCCATATTGTTCAATCTGGTCTTGGACAACAACAAGCCCTCCTACTATATCTAGTTGTCACAGAAATGCAATAGTTAAGCACCATGTAAATTTTAGTGAATGTTAATTTCAAAACGAGATACTGCCACATTTATTAAAAGATTGCACAGTGAATAATGCTTGCTCGATCGTATAAAGATTTTTATTAACTTTAAAATTGTATTCAAAAACAAGTTTCTCATATAGCCATGGGTGCATAATGCATAATATCTGCTTCATGGAAGAAATATTTTTGTTTGCTTTGAAATTGCACTTATAAAAGCAAGGTTCTCTTGTCGCCATGGAAGGGGAAGATCATTTTATTTATTAATGTATTATGTTTATAGTGGACAAAGAAATCTCATCAGCTTATTGTAAGTAGTGCATTTAATTTCTCTCACCCAATAGAAAAGACACAGAACTCTTTAATATCCCTGTTCTTTTAAATTAAATTTTCATATTTTATTTTCAAGAAAAAATAAAATATTTTATTATTTTATTAAAATAATTTGACTTGTCTTATATGTATGATGTCTTTTTTTTTATCGAAAGAAACTAAGTTTTAGATGTGAAACACCTTCTTTAGCATGCAAAAACACGAAAACTATAAGCCCTAGTCATATCTATGCTATCAAGCCATCCATGATGAATAATCCATTGCCAGCCAGATATTGTTCAATTCCATAGGTTGACATGGTGGTCATTCAAAGGTTCCAACTTCCCAGAATACCACAGGGCCACGTAGTGCAACTAAGTTGAGTGAACTGCAGGATTTTTTAATGAATGTAGGAGTTTCCAAGTCCAGGAGATGAAGAATATTGATTTTGGTTCTTGCAGGGTCTCATGAAGCAGATTGGGAACCAAACTCATGAAATCGCATCAAAGTTTGATGAGTATGCAAGAGGGATTATCAGTGCAGCTAGTTCTTCAAAGTTTAAGAAGACAGGTCTTTATTACACTGGACAGGTCTTTATTACACTGGACCTGTAGAAGGCCACAACATTGATGATTGAGACATGGTGACAATCTTAAAGAAGATTAAAAGCATGCCTGTTACCAGTGCTGATTACCACCAACACCATTCATAAGAGTTCAATACTACCACAATACAACTAATAAATGTTCAAATGTCAAACAGACCAATTCACCTAGGAAGCGATTTTGTTGCTTAGAGGAAATGACAATAACAGCAAAGAAAACAATTTTAATAACTCCACCAATTCAGGAAATTATTGGGCCTACACCTCCATTTTTTAAACAAATCACTTCAAAACCCTTACCTCGCCTAACAAGCAAATACTAGTGGAGATTTTCATGTTCCCACCTGTTAGCACACTTTCCACCCTCCAATCAGATCTGATATAAGGTAAAATCAGTGATGGAAAAGATGTTAATTCAAGGAGAGGATACCCTGAGTGTCACCGGAAAACCTCCTCTCTGTTCGGGCTGGTGCATGCCAACCTCAGGGGGGGAGTCCCTAGGTACCTCGCTGCTGATATGAAGTCTGATTTTCTGCATATAAACAAGAAAAACAGAAGCCAAACTTGTCTTGGACAGCGTGTAAAACCGCCCAAGACATTAGGAAAAAGATAGTATATTTCACTTGGAAGGATCCCTGCAGTGTTAGCGTGAGAAAGATGAATAGAAAGAGGAAAAGAAAACACACTTGAAAAATTGAAATTAATCACAATAAGCGACTAAAAACTACTCATCAATGCACAAAGGAAGATCACAATACCAACAAGAAATGAAAGCTCGATACAAGCACAACACTTCTTTAATGGCTTGCCAAAGGGCTGATTGCACCACAGAATGTTAGATTTTGATAGCTCAGTGGTACCTCTGCATCTATTGTGCCTAGGCAGGAGTCCGAGCAAATAACTCTCTCTAGTAACTTTATGAAGTGATTTCATAAAGTGACTTTATAAAGTGATTTTATAAAGTCAAGTTAAGCCTTATGGGTAAAAGTGACTTTATGAAAAGTGGGTCACTTGAGTGATTTAAGTGATTTAAGTGATTTCAAGGAAAGGTGAAGAGTCACTCAAGGGAGACAACGGGTCAAAGGAGTTACTCATTAATGAGTAATAAAAGGAACACTAGAGGAGAGATGGGGCGCACCTTTTGAGGAGAGCAAGAGAGGAAGTTGAAGAGACACAAATTCCTAGAGAGTCGAGCTAGAGGAAAGAGTAGAAACAAAAGGAAGACGCACGAATCCCGAGGGGAGGAGGCACGCATCCCAAGTAATTTCAGCATTAAAGGAGGGTCGTACAGCTAGAGTTGGGCACTGAAATCGAGGCATCCTTTCTGCTGAAGATAGGCACAATTTTCAAGGCTCTAGTAGACAAAAATCCGTACAGCAAGGTGCAGTTGTTAAGCACAGAAATCGAGGACTTGTCTATTGTCAGAAGAAGGCCATACAGTACATCTGTACAGCAGAAATATGGCCACTTATTTCGAGGCTGAAATCCAGTTCATTTTCTGAGGGTCTTTCACACAGATTTTGAGGAGGTCTGCTGGTACTGTTTACTAGTTATTGCTTCACATTTAATGTTGAAAATGATGTTGTTGTAAACTCAGAAATTCCATCCTAGCTCCATAAGAAAAATCTCTCCTAGACTGGTTTTCCCCTTGTGGGTTTTTCCAGGGGCATTGCCATTTTCTTGTGTTCAATGTGTGAATGTGGTTGTTGTTCATTTATATTTCCGCTGCTATATTTTCACATTGCTTAGTCTCTTGTATTTCTGCTCATAGTTACAGTAAATGCATGTGGTACCCTTGCTTTCTTGGTGAATAACTATAGGAGGTTGAAATCTAGCGTTGGCTAAGTGTTTGAAATCAGTTTTTCAACATGGTATCAGAGCTAGAGCTCTGAGGTTCAGCAGACAAGAGATTTGACACTTGATTTGCAGTGAGTGCAGAGGGGCTTTGCTTGGAAGAAGGAAGAGGAAGAGTTGAGTTTCAGTTGAGAAGGTCGTGGCTTCTGGCTTGAGGTTCGAAGATAGATTGGATGGGGCAGCGAACTTTAGTCCATGGAAGGAGAGGATTGCATTTTTGTTGGAAGAACAGGAGTTGTGGGATATTGTGCACCATACCGCCACTACACCTGTTGTCATTCCTACAGATCCTACTCAGTTGGCTGCATATAACAAGAAGAATGTTAAGGCCAAGATATTAATCTTGGATGCAATCAAAGATCACCTCATTTCGCACATTTCAGGAAAGAAGAATGCCTATGAAATGTGGGCATCTTTGACCAAGCTATACCAAAGTTCAAATGAGAATCGAAAGATGGTATTGAGAGAGAAGCTAAGAAACATGAAGATGACCGAGACTGAAAAAGTGTCCTCATATCTCACCAGAATCACTCAAGTTCGTGATGAGCTTGGCGCAGTTGGAGAGGTTATATCAGATGGAGAAATGGTCAGGACAACTCTGAATGGTTTTTCAGAGAAGTGGAACACCTGTGTTAAAGGTGTTGTCTCCAGAGAGCATAGTCCTAACTAGGAGAGATTGTGGGATGACTTCATACAGGAAGAGACTCGTGAGGAGGCTCTTTGTAGCAAACAGTCAAAGGGTGAGGAGAACGAGGAGAATGTTTCTCTCTTTGAGAAGAAGAAGGACAAGAAGGCTATGGAAGGGGAGAAGTCTTCTCATGGCGAGAAGAAGGACATGAGTAAGGTGAGATGCTATGCATGTCGTGAGTTGGGACATTATGCAGACCAATGTCCGAACAAGAAGAAGAAGCAAGAGCCAGAGGTGTCAGCATCAGCTGAGGTTGTTGAGTTCACGGAAAAGTTTGAGAAGGAGTTTCCATTTATGGTTTGTCTTGCAAGTATTGGGTACCTAGGGTGTACAAGCACTCTTGCATGGTTCTTGGACAATGGGGCCTCTCACCACATGACGGGGATGAGGATTCCTCAGTTTTACATAGATCGACTCAGGCAGCTATGTGGGGTGTGGGGTTAGCACAAGACATGTTCTAGTTGTGGAGGGAGTTGGAAGTGTTAGATTCCAACTGGAGTCAGGAGGATATCTGGAGTTGGCCGAGGTTTTATATGTTCCTGAACTACCAGTGAACTTGCTCTCCGTGTCTTCTTTTGAGATAGATGGATGTGGGATTGTGCTCTCTCAAGGACTAGTGTACCTATACAAGAGGGAATATCTTTTGACCCATGTGTGTAGCTTGGTGTCCGATCGGAGAGATTGTACAGAGTGCTTGGTCAGCCTATAGTTGGATCTAATGGGTGGGTGGAGCCTGAGTCAGACAGTAGTGAGGCTTCAGAGAGAGGGCATTAAATGGATAGGTCTTCACATCAGAGATCAACAAAGGTAGTTGGAGATGCTTCGAGTTCAAAGGGAGCAGAGGCTTCCAATGCAATGGGAGCAGCTACAGGAGCAGAGGACGTGATGAGATTGGAGACGGATTCTAGTGTCAAGGTTCCAGAAGTACCTCCCTCGCTAAGAGGGGGTGTTAGATTTTGGTAGCTCAGTGGTACTTCTACATCTATTGCATCTATGCAGGAGTTCGAGCAAATAACTCTCTCTAGTGACTTTATGAAGTGATTTTATAAAGAGACTTTATAAAGTGATTTTATGAAGTCAAGTTGAGCCTTTTAATATTTAATGGGTAAAAGTGACTTTATGAAAAGTGGGTCACTTAAGTGATTTAAGCGAACTCAACAGACGATTAAGCCGTGACCATTGATCTCAACGGAAGGTGAAGAGTCACTCAAGGGAGACCAAGGGTCATAAGAGTAACTCGTTAATGAGTAATAAAAGGAACACTAGAGGAGAGATGGGGTGCACCTTTTGAGGAGAGTGAGAGAGGAAGTTGAAGAGACACAAATTCCTAGAGAGTCGAGCTAGAGGAAAGAGTAGCAACAAAAAAGAGGCACGAATCCCAGGAGGGGAGGAGGCACGCATCCCAAGTAATTTCAGCATTAAAGGAGGGTCGTACAGCTAGAGTTGGGCACTGAAATCGAGGCAGTCTTTCTGCTGAAGATAGGCACGATTTTCAAGGCTCTAGTAGATAGAAATTCGTACAGCAAGGTGCAGTTGTTAAGCACAGAAATTGAGGACTTTCCTATTGTCAGAAGAAGGTCGTTCAATACATCCGTACAACAAAAATATGGGCACTTATTTCGAGGCTGAAATCTGGTTCATTTTCTGAGGGTCTTTGACACAAATTTCGAGGAGGTCTACTGGTATTGTTTACAAGTTATTGTTGTACATTTAATGCTTAAAATGATGTTGTTGTAAACTAAGAAATGTCCTCCTAGCTCAATAAGATAAATCTCTCCTAGACTGGTTTTCCCCTTCTGGGTTTTTCCAAGGGCATTGCCTAGAAATTTCTTGTGTTCGATGTGTGAATGTGGTTGTTATTCATTTATATTTCCGCTGCTATATTTTCATATTGCTTAGTCTCTTGTATTTCTACTCATAGTTACAGTAAATGCATGCGGTAACCTTGCTTTATTGGTGAATAACTATAGGAGGTTGAAATATAGCGGTGGCTAAGTGTTTAAAATCAGTTTTTCAACACAGAAGACAAGCACAAGAACCAGTACAATGGTTATCTTCGCACAAAGAACAAGTAGCTAGACTATAGAAGAAGAATGAGAGAGAGAGAGAGAGTATGTATGTTGTTGTTGCTAGAATCCGACCTTGAATAATGAGGAGAAGCCTCCAATATATAGAGAGTGAGGCGCATCACTAAGTCAAAAAATAGAGGGTGCATATGTGTAATAAAAGGTGAGTAAGGTGTATGGGCTAAAGAGTGTGAGTGAGGTAAGCATGTGCATGAGGAAGAAAATATGAGTGAGAGTGCATGAGAGGGTAAAGAATGGGAGAAGGGGAAGTTAACACCACACATGTGAGGGTTTGAGGGAAAGAAATAAGCGCATCAGGATAAAACATGAAGAAAGATGTGCATGGTAAATAATATAGTGTGCATGGGTAGAATGAAGGGAAATACGCATTGATAAAATGGAATATAAGTAGAAGGGAGAAATAAGTCATGTGAAATTCAAAACGCATGAGTTAATTAAGGGAAGTGAAAAGTGTGAAGGAATTAGATTGATGCATGCACACGTGTGGGATAATCCATGGAGAAGTGAGCATTAAGGAGAAAGATACATGCGCATGGAATTAGGAAAAAATAGGGAATTAATATACGTAAATGGGAGTAATGAGCTAGGAATTAGGAAAAAGTAGCAAAAATAATTAATACGCTAGAAAATAGGGAAAAAGGGAGGCACATTAATATTAGGAAATAGTGAAAATGGAGGCTCATTAGGACAATGCACTAAAAAATAGGGACAGAGAGGAGTTAGGCTAAGAAATAGGGAGAGAGAGAATGCTAAATAATAGGAAAAATGGAGGCACATTAAGACAATGTGCTAGAAATTAGGGAGAGTTAGAAATTAAGAAAAATGGAGGCTCATTTAAGACAATGTGCTATGAAATAGGGAAAGAAAAAGGTGGAGGCTAGAAAATAGGAAAAATGGAGGCTCATTAGGACAATGCCCAAGAAAATAGGGAAAATGGAGGTGCATTAATGCTAGAAAATAGGGAAAAGGGGGATTCTAGAAAATAGGGAAAATGGAGGCGCATTAATGCTAGAAAATAGGGAAAAGGAGGTGCATTAAATGAGACTAAGGGAATATGCATAAGGAATAGATATGAAAGGGAAAGTTTATCTTTAGTCAACTCAAACACGCCAACTAGTCATGCCAACCATGCACCAACTCATCTCAACTATATGTATGCGCCACATGTCACACTCTGAGACTGTGACATCGAAGTTTGAACCTGCCACTTGTCATCCCGCATGGCGAGCATACCTACTAAAAATAGCAGTCACCCAACAAATAGGAAAACCCCAAATATGTCCAGAGCCACTAGGAGACCACTGCCAAATATAGTATGTCTAAAAATAGACACTACTAAAAATAGAATCTCGTCGCATGTCAATGATATCATACTCATCGGATTCAATTCTTTGCGAGGATTCCAAATATGCATTCAGAATCGACATGCAAGGCCTGGAACTCCACCTGCTAAAAGTAGTAAGTCCTTGCATGTCACTTGAAATAGGGTCATTGGATTCAATTTTCCATGAGGATTCCAAATATGTAATCAGAACTGACATGTAAGCCCTGGTGCTCCACCTACTAAAAATAGAAAATACTGACCTGTCATTTCAAAAAAGGTCCAATAGACTCAAAATGTCCCAAGGATCAATATTGCACGCTCGGAATCCTTATCTGAGGCTTGGAGCTCAACCTGCTAAAAATAAAAAGTACCAGCATGATCCCCAGACAAAATGTCATCGGGCTCAAAATCATGCAAGGACCAATAATATAAGCTCAAAATTTTCATATGAGTCTTCGGTCACTGTCTCCTAAAAAGTAAGGCACCTGCTACAAATAGCAATTTCTCTCAAAACCATGTGAAACTACGCTAGCTCTGTCTCTGAAGCAAAAACAACAACACCAATCCTGTACCTGTCTCTTCTGGCTCAAACAAATGCTCAACCTAGTTAAATCTCTGAATGCCAACCAAAATAGACTATGTTGGCTCTTAACCTTCAGGATTTTCAAGGGTGAAAATCCTGGGGTTAACACCATCAATGTGTTAAGTTTTATGATGGTTAGCTCATGCATTTTAATTTTATTTATGTTTAGCATAAGCTACAGCCATAACTACTGCAGCAACAATACACAAGCTGCAATAAACCAAGATCACAAGAAGAATAACCATGTACAAAAGAACACAAGAAGTATCTTGGGAAAACCCTTCTCAAACAAGGGGAAAAACCCAACAATCCTTTTCTATACTGCCAAGAGAAGATCCACCATTCCACCACCAAACCTAGCACACAATAGGGTGTTGCTATAACTGAGAAAACTAACTCCTAGAGAAGTGCGAATTGCAGTCCTCATAATTTCAGACCACAACTTCTGAAATCATGAGATGACCAGTGAGTGTAATCCACAATGGGCATTCACTCTTTATTTATACAAAACTTATCACATCAAATGATGTGTCTATTGGCACAATAGGGCCGACCTATACAACTTGATAATATAATTAATAATTACACAATATTAATTATCTTTCACATGGTGGGGCCGACTTGTACCCTTTACATCAAAAATTAGGGTTACAAGCAAATCTTACTCTCAAACAATATAGCAAGGATCTCACACGTCCACTAGTGCTCGGCCACTAGGGACACGTCCACCTGTGCTCAGCCACAGGGACATCATACTCAACAGATCACTCAACTGAGTCCACAAGAGTACCATTTGGAGTACCATCTCAAGCCGACTCAACTGAGTCCACAGGAGTACAAGGCAGGAGACCATCTCAAGCTGACTCAACTCAGTCCAGAGGAGTACAAAGCAAGAGACCACACATCATAACAACTCAATCCAAAGTCTGACTCACACCCAACACATGGGCACACATCGTCTCAACTCAGTCCAGAGGAGAACGACACACCCATCACATGGGCCCTCTCACAGATCGACTCAACTCAGTCTAGAGGAGAATGACCTGGAGAATGTCACACGACGCTGCAATCATCAACACCATGCACATCATAGTTTTGGCAAGACAAATCAGCAATAAATCTATGCACTTGTACGCATATTTTTTATAATAAAATTAGCAGATATTTATATATTCTCAAAGAGCATTAACTTGTGTTTTTGCCTATACTATACTATACTATAATATCAATATATATAAAGTTTCATTAACTTTTGTAAGTTTTCAGTGGTCACATATATATGGCTTTTAATTGGTAGTTTAAATTTCATAAAATCTAGAGTAATTGCCTACATTTAATACCTCCAATTTCAATTAGTTACTACCCACCTATTACAGCTTGCTACCTAATAGCAACTGTTTTTATCAAACGTTTTTTAGGAGGCAAGTACTAAGACACTTTTTACCTAATACCAATTGTTTTTTATCAAACTTTTCTTAGGAGGCAGGTACTAAATCGCTTCCCTTCTCATTCTACTTGTACGAAATTATAACGAAATTTGCTTCATTCTCATTGCCAAACTTAATGACAAATTTTATCATATATTTTTACACTGGCAATTTTTTTCAAATTTCATTGTCCTCAAATTCAAACATGAACACACACCACGTGGCTTAAGCTTATTGGCAATCTCAACGTTCTAATTAGAATTTTAGCACAAGAGATGAGATTTCCTAGGTTCAAGAGTTCATTGACTATTGTCTACTATCATGGAGTTTAGCTAACCATATAGAGGTCCTCTTCAAAAAATTTGGGCATCATCACCATGTTAGCCATCATAACACTCATTCGAATTATCAAACTTTGGTTACTGATGAATATGTTGTGTTTTCAGTAATAATGTGCAGTATTCATGTGATCTCTAAATTATCTATTTATGTGGAGTCTATGTTATGCCAGGTATGTTTTGGTATGGTTGGGGGATGGGACAAGAAGTTTTGGGGACAATTAGAGATACCCCCCAAATTTCAAGGGACGAGGTACTGGACATAGGAGACCACATGAGAAAACATATTAACAAAATATTAAATTACTAAAAATTTTATCGATGAATCTTGATTACACATAAACAAACACAATATTACATCTAATTATCCAAATTTGAAACTCAAATAGGTAAATCTATACATCATATAATGACATCCATACATCACCATTCATAATAAAAGTTTTAAATGACAAGTGTCTATTTATATAGTCTTCGATACACAAATGTTAAAATGATTAATGATCATACATGATCTAGTAATTAAAACAACAAAAAGAAGCAATCCAGTAGCCCAACTTAAGTGCTACATATCATGTGCTTGATCTTTTGCTTCCATACGTTGCAACAATTCTTTTGCATTGTCAAATTGTCTTCATCACTATCAATCTCTGCGTTATCTCCATCTCCTCAAAGATGCTCATTGGCAACCGAACCAATCCCTCCTACAATTATACACCATTCGCATCTATTAGTAAGGCCTCCTCTAGGACATCCCATATTATCACTAGTCCCTTCTTCCAATGTTATAGTTGTAAGGGACTTTGAAATTTGAACTGTTCAATTTTCTCAAACCATGGTAAACAGATTCGACACTCTAAAAGAATTCATACAGGAAACTAAACAGCGAAAAACTTAAATCTATTAGAGATATAAGGCTTATCCATGTAATAAAGTCACCTTAGTGACTTTAGGTTAAAAGATTAGGGTTTTCGTCTTTTAGGGTTTTGGTCTCTCAAGCTCTTTATAAGAGTGAGGAGCCTCATTGTAATATTGTATCGTTCAATAATAATATCGTTTAGTGTTTATGGAGATCATTTTTTCGATATCGTAAGCCTTCCTAGGGTTTCTATGATTCTCGTAATACAGTATCAAAGCAGGAAGATTGGAATCTTTGAATCCGTGAAGAATAAGACTCTCTTGTTCATGCTCAAGCTTTTCAAATTGCATACAAATTCTTATCAAGCTTACTCGATGGAAAAGACAAAGGAATAGAATGAGAATCCTGCCTTAACCGCCAGTCAAAGGAGTTTATCGTCGTTCCCCTACCACTATTCGAAGGCCCATATGAGATTCCATGTCAAGTTTCAAAGCCACCGTGTAGGGAGCCTCCATTTGAATCACCACCATATCAAGAGGAAAGGGTTTGAAAGAAGCATCGCCACATAACGCGAAAAAAAAAGGAGTCGCCATAAAATAGCAGAGCCTCCATAGTAGAGTTGTAGAAGTGGACAATTCATTTTCACAGCTTGTCAACTTGGCTAAAGGATTCAACGCAAAGGAGGATTTTGTCATTTATAAGGGTGTTTGACTAGCATTGCCAGTAAGTATTGGTCTTCTTTTTTCCTTCGTTTAGTTTGCATGGATAATCCACAGAGCAAAAAACAATAAACCTGGAGTCCGCCTTTTTGTAAGCCAAGAAACCGTAGAGATAGCAGTGGAAGTGGTCTTGAAATGGATTAATTCAAAGGTTAAGGAAGAGAAATCACAACCCGCAAAACACGACAAGCTTATTTGTTTGTGCTTTACGATGGAAAAGATCCCTGCTAATTTAAAAACGATATCTTATATCCTGGTACCTCATCCTTTGTTTCCTTTTGATGGAAGCCAAAAGACTTGTTTGATTATCGGTGATGGAAAAGAGGGGTTAAATGCCGAGGTAGCCAAGAACAAGATTATGGAGGAGGGTTTATGGTCGATAAAAACTATATTTTCCCAGGTCACCACTTTATTGGGATTAACATTTTTTTCGAGGAAAAGGAACCTGATCCCCTTGGATTTGACCCACGAGCAATGGAGGGTACAGACGGAGTCTGCTTGTACGTTGGCAATAGATCAACAAAAGACAAAGAAAATAGAATGCCACTAATGCAAGAAGTTGGGTCATATAGCTTGGAATTGTAGACAACGAGCCAATGATGTTCTTAAGGGAAAGGTCAAAGATAGGCAACATATAGCGAGTGTAACCATGATTGAAGATCCGCCAGATGTTATTAGTGGTGAAGAATCTATTGAAGAAAAGGGATTTTATGCATTTTAGGAAGCCCACGCTTTGAATACGGGAAGGGATCAGTTAACGGCTCAAACTGGATTGTTTCCCAGTTATTTCAAAAGTTGTGGATCTAGGGAAGTTCCCTCGTTAGTTGGAGAGACATGCACGTGGATTGCGGTCTACTAGTGAGGTTACACGACATGCATGTGGATTGTTTTACAGTAATTGACTTCGAGAGATACGTGATTCGGGAGCTCGGGGAGGTGGAATCTGGGAACTCGGGAGTTCAACTCAGCAGCGACATCGTTACGAGGGTTATGAGGCAGCTTGATAGAACTCAAACTAGTACAGGAACTATGTTCAAAGAAGTTTATAAAGGATGTTACTGATGTTTAGTGTTCAGTTTATGTGTTTTACATTTAATATATGTATTTGATTTCAGTTTGTTATCTATTAGCACTGTATGCCTAATGGGGGGGTGTTAGAGATGTAAGGCTTACCCATGAAATAAAGTCACCTTAGTGACTTTAGGTTAAAAGATTAGGGTTTTTGTCTTTTAGGGTTTTCATCTCTCAAGCTCTTTATAAGAGTGATGACCATCATTGTGATATTGTACCGTTCAATAATAATATCGTTTAGTGTTTATGGAGATCTTGTTTTCGGTATCGTAACCCTACCTAGGGTTTCTTCGGTTCTCATAATAAAATCTACTCAAAACTGCACTCTGTAATTAACACTTGAAACGATAAACACATACTGTAGAAAATATATAACAGAAACACAATAAATTGACTGCCAAAACCTGTTACTGTTTTTCATTACTTCTGAAAATGAGAATCTGCTACAGGAAAACAGCAAACTGCAATGAATCTGGACACATGCACAACAGTGTCTTAACTGGAAATATTAAACCCCAACCCTAAAGTGCCTTCCTTGCATGGATAGATGAACCTAAGTGAAGTGTGCCTCTGCTAAAGATGAACTGACGCATACAAGCATGCATTCTCCTAGAGATCTGTGCCCTAACTCAGACTGGAATCCACAAGCATGAATGCCTTGCTTAATTAGGAAACTGCATCCTCTAATTGTGCATGTAAATACTAACTAAAGCAAAACCTAGCAAATGTGTCTTTTGTAAAAACAATGAAGAGAACATATCCCATCTTCTCATTGCTTGTCCTTACTCCAGAGAATTATGGAGTGAGATGGACACCATAACTGTTAAGGACAGCTGGCAGGGGACCTCTGTTGAAGAATGTTTAAGGTTATAGAGTCTGGACTCAGAATCCACTTTTCAAGGATTTAAAAGGTGTTCCACTAATTATATCTTGGGGAATATGGTTAGCCCGTAATGCAGGAATATTTGAGAATAAATGTGTTCCCCCAATTCAATCTGCTACTCAAGCCAAATCGATCTTCTGTAGTTTAAAATATGCAACCAAATCTCAATTTCTAGACTGCTGATACACCCTAATTTGGCAGATCGAGAACCTGGGGGTACTTTGATGGGGTTAGTCAAGGTACCCCAAAAAAGAGTGGAGCAGGAAGTTTAATCTACTTCGGTAACAATCATATCATCAACTTCAAAGTGGGCCCTAGGACAAGGATCCAACGATTATGCAGAACTCGTTGCCTTGAAAATTCTCCTAAAACTTGCAGCTCAACAGGGAATCCAAAATCTACAGGTCTTTGGAGACTCCCAGATTGTTATAAACTGGATACATGGGAAATATAGAATGGAAAATCTGTTTCTATCTCCAATCTTTGCTGAAGTAAAAAACTCCCTGTCTATTTTTAACACTATCTCCTTTGATGTATACAGAGAGCTTAATAGGGAAGCAGATTCCCAGTCAAAAGCAGGAATTCAAATGGCTGAAGGTACAGGGTCGTGGCTCAAAGTTAAGGATGGTAATCCTATTCAGGAACAGCATTTCAATTTCATCATCTAATCGTCCACATCCAGTTGCTCATCTGAGGAGGATCGGTTCTCTTCTTAAGACATATGACTATCAAAGGGACCTGCAATTCAGTGAAGTGGAATACCCGGTATCATATGATGGTTATGGTGGTGGTTCCTTTTATTTATATCTTTTCTAGATCTATTAAGGCATGCAGGCAACCAGCAGATCAGTTTTTCTTTGAAGAAGCAATTACTTCTTCACAATCTTTGTAGGGAAAGGCAAGATAAGACCTTTCATTATCAACATCTCATGATCTACTACAGGATCATTTTTCAGAACTGCTTTTCTTTGTACCTATTATTTATGTGGAAGCTCTGCAGACTGCTCTATATTGCTTTTATAGATATGTCTGGACAGTCCTGGTCTTTTTGCTTATGGAAAGTTTTTAATTTCTGGACTCTATAGGGGACTGGAACTTAGTGTCCTATGTTTTGGAGAAAGCTACAGTCCTCATGTATGAGGAGCAGTCTGGTTTTTTGTGTTTTCTTTTTTGAGGTTCAATCTTTTGATCCCTCTTTCAATGCTTCAGCATCTTCAGAATGTACTTTTCATCTCAAAGAGAAACTATGATATTTTTCCAAGGATTAAAAAAAAGGATTCCTTCACCCAAAAAAACTTGTTTGTCATAGAGGACTTTATTCTAAATAAAGTCAATGCAAGATAGTGATGCTCTGATTATGGATGTTAGTTATGTTGGAAACCATTTCCAGACAGTCTGGAATGCTTTCCAGTTTCTGAAATGCATCAGAACGCTGGGAACATTGTCCGGTACATTCCCAGAACACTGGAAATGGCTCAGCAGTTTCTGGTTGTTTCTGGAAACCGTTGGAGCAGTGCCTCAATGCTTCTGGAATGCCAGAAACCCCAAGCAGTTTCCAGCCCTTTTTACTTTCACTTTTTCACTTGAGAAACTTTAAAATTGACAAAAGAAAATCTAAACCGGTCATAGATGGCCCTAAATAGTAAAAACCCTAACTGAACAATATAAAGCAACACTAATTCAAAAGATTTCTCTAAAAAAGAAAATCTCAAATTTCTACTTTGCACATAAATTCAGCAGACCAGATGTGGAAACAGCACTCAGCAGGGTTATTTTTTCCACAGCTAAGGGTGGATTTTTTTTCTTTTTTTTCACCGAAACTGGAAGATAATGTATTAAGTAAAGGCTGCAGCAAATTATCCACAAAAAGTACAAAAAAGGGGCATTCTTACAAAAATCAGGCTCTCATAGGCTTCTGGAGGATTGCTATGCCTACTTATAGCTAGAAATTTCAAAAGCTCAGAGAAAGAACATAACCAAAACCAAAAGAAGCACTGCATCCATGATTAACTAGAAGGAGAATGAACCTTTGTACCAATAGCATCCTTTTTGGACCCTGGGACTGGAGAATTCAAGTCAGGAATTTTGAAATTTACATCAGGAGAGGAAGCTGCATCTGAGCAGGCAGAGGCAGATGCAGAAACCCGCATATGGTGTGTGCAAGCCAGGAGGTCTTCAAGCTGTGCTCGAATTGCACCGCACACATCCTATAACTGTGGGAGCAACTGACGATGCTGAATGAATATTTCAAGAATGGAAATCACCTGGGCAAAGAGGCTGTCCAGACGAATTTGCAATGCCTATGTTGAATTCTGGAGGTCATCGACATCTTGCTATAACTGAGAGTACTGCACCTTGGAGTTGGCTCGCCCTCGCTGTGCCATGTGGCTGAGAACAATAAGGGACCGCTCGGAGACCAGAGACAACAGAGTAGCCACAAAGTAATGCAAGCACCTGACAGAGCACCATCAAAACTGAAGACTGGAAGCCATATGTCCCGAGCCTTGTGAGAGAGAAAGGAGCCATAACGATCAATCCTTTCAATCCCAGAACCCATTTCCTATGACAATTGCAGATACGGACGAACCCATCCATGGCATGAATGGAAATCCCACATCCAGCCACAAGCAAACGTGGGAGGAGAATAAACATAGAATCCGGATAAGAGCTAATAAGGCAAGGTGATGAGAGACTTGGCATTTGCATGAGATGATCGAGACAAGTGGCGGCCACAAAGTGACATATATTATTGCTAATAAATGAGGGGGGAAACATTAGGGAATGGGCATGAAATTTAAAACCCCATTGATCCTAAGATCCCCCATTTTTCCTTTTATGCCAAAGTTCGCCTGACAGTCTGTAAGGGCATTGTTGTGAGGAAAGATATGCAATAAATTCGCCTTCACAAAGCTCCAAAGGATAGATTGAATTCAATGAAAAATGGAGCTCAGACAAGCATCCCGGGGGAATGTGCCCAATTGCAAATGTCTAATGGAATTTTTGGAATCCCCCAAAATAACAATCCTATGAATGTTACGAGCTCTGGTTAAGGTGAGCCCTCGAAAGAAGGCATAGGCCTTGGCTTGGTTATTGGTGGCCTGGCCAAGATTCCAAGAGAAAGAAGACTCTACAATTCCTCTAGGGCCAAAGACCACCCCACCCGCTCCTGCTATCCCGAGCAAAAGGTGGATTTTTACTTTAATATTTGTTTCCCATTTCTAGAAACCATTTCCTAATGTTTCCTCCATTTCCACTGGTTTCCGAAGAAGTCATCGCCCAGTTTCCTATCCTTACTGGAACCTTAACGTACCCATTTTTTATCCTTAGGAACACATAGTATAGATGTCAAGGCATGTTTAGCCTACACAATCACTTATGCATTATGATAATGGTGACAAAGAAGTACAAAACGTATAGCAGACATTTATTATTTGTAAGATCCATAGCTCTCAAAATTCCAGAAAAATGACTAAATGACAATAAATTGAAAAACAAAAACAAGCCCTTAGAAATAATCACAACAAGAAAGATGACAATAAACAGTGCAAACTGTAGGAAATAGTCACATCCAGTCATCTTCGAAAAAGAAAGAGAGGAAAGAGAAATGAACCTTCCACATCCACCTGCGAGCTTTATCAAGAACGAATTTTGCACGCTTCACCTTAATAAGAAATGCCATCACCTGTAAGAAATATCTAAAGAATCAAACAGCATGAAGCATCTAAAACAGTAAAGAACTATTCTGTTACATGGTTTTATTTTTCAAATCCATGACCATTACTACCTGGTTGTATTTCTTGATGGCAACTTGATCAGCTATAAGTTCAAGAGGCCATGCAACCTGTTACATAAGATCACAAAGGAGAAACATTTGCTTGCTAGTTCAATAACCAAGTCACTATTTCCTTGAGCTCTAAGTAAATCAGACAATAAAGTACCCAAAACCCTGTTTATCACCTACCTTGTAAGCAAACCATAAAGAATCAAGAGTATCAATGCCAAACCCACTGCCGCGTCCCATTAATTGGAGAGGAATAGTGCCAAACCCTTGTTCTGGTGCACCATTCAACCGTGGAGAGATAGTCACTACCAGAGAATCCAGAGACGGAAGAAGCATACCATCAGCAGAGCTTCGAATTGACTCCTGTAGCGCACAATGCATGTACATAACAAGATAATACACCCACAGGCCACAATATATATGAAAGGTACAAAGGAACATTTTTGCAGCCATCATGTAAGATTTTGCTCTCCAATATGTTTATTTTGTGGATCAGAAAATTTCTAGTGCACCTGTAGCATAGTATTTAGCTCATAGTAGTCATCCCAAGGTTCTCCTCTGTCTAACTTGTTAAAAAGCACAGAACAAAACTGTTGCAGCAAGTCACCTGAGAGTTCGTGCATTAGGATATTTGATTACAAAGTCTATGAAAACTATTCATCAAGTGAGTAACAAGCCAAAGCAGTATTATCAGAAGCTTATAAATATTCCATGAAAATTAAACCTCTTACCAGATCCAAACAAGTAAATAGCACGTAAAACGGCAAGTTCATCCATCAGTCTCCACTCATCCATCAACTTTGACAATATCTGCTGACCAACATGATCTACCTGGAATTCATGCCATGAGAACATACACGACTCCTGAGAACTGAAGTAGCCATAAAGTACTGAACTCAATCCAAATACAAACCAACCATTTATAAATTATTATTTTAACTTCACTGAGAGTAAGTTGCTCAAGCAACCTGCTGTTGAATAAAAGAGACCAGGCACTCCTGCACCAGCACCATGGGTAGAGGCGTAGCTTTCAAGTTTATATTTTGAAGCCAATCCAGAATTCTTGATGCTAAGCTACTACTTCGTTGAGATGGCAATAATTCAGAAACAAGCGAATTTTCCTGTTCCAAAATAGTAATAAATTAAAATACATAAAGGAAAACTTCTGAAAGATGAAAGACAAAAGCAAAACCCAGAAAGACAATGACACAAATTTCGACCAAATCATACCTGGACTCTGGGAAGAAGTGTTGGATATGGATACAAAAGTTCTAATGCTTCTGAATCAGTGTTTATATGATGCATTACTGTTTTTCCGAAGCCAAAGCCATATGCATAATTTGTGCCATTGAAAGTACTCAAGCTGGAATCAAGCATATGTTCTCCACAACCAGTAAAACTTTTCTGCTCTAATCCAATTTCATCTGTGTCATGCCTGCCCACCTCTGAACTTTGACCTGTATCATTGTCATTTTCACTGTAGACAGCCTTTCTAAGATATTCATCATTCAGTGAAGGTAATAAGCAGCATTTAGACAAATTTAACTCAATGTTCCAACGTTCATTCTGCTGTTGGAGTTCCCTTGCAGAAACAGAAAAGGCTCCATTCTCAGGCCTGAATAATATTTTTGATTCTGATATGTTAATATCTCCTGTTTGAAAAGGATTATTCAACCTGTTTTCATTGGTGGATTTGGAAACCTCATTTGCACTTTGAGAACTGGGCAACAAACTCAAGTCCCGACTATCACTTTTCAAAAAGCCACTGTCCATCTTAATAGTCCACTGCTGAAAGTTCTCAGCCGTCACATCCAGATGTAAATTCCACCAGCTTCCTTGCAGCACTCTCACTTTTGAGACTTCATCTCCACTTATTGCTACTGAATCTTCTTTTTTTGTGAAGAATCTACAAACCTTTCCTGGAAACATTAGTGACTCCAAATCATAACAGTAATCTTTTGATATACTAGAACCATATCCCAAAAGCCTCACCAAAGTGGCAGAAAAATTTTCAAAAAGAGATAAAGGCCTCTCATTTTTATCCAAACATCTCTGTTCAAGGTCAGGCACCTTTTCACCAACTGAGGTATGTTGATGAAGTCCTGTATCTAGAGGGACTTTTCTGTTAAGAAATTGAGGGAACAAAGGCACCCAGATTGCAGAGGAGACAGAGTTTTCATAATTGCCAAGAGAACTCTTCCGATATGCATCAACTCTCTCAGATAGCTC
>ML786861.1:11390-22911 GCA_009831015.1 Picea engelmannii | reverse complement strand
TGGATGGTTTTGCTGTCCAAGTTAGCCTTCAATAACATGCATTAAACATCAAACACACCTCTAGGATCTTTAACAACCTACAACTGAAAATACTAAGCAAACATGACAAACGAACACATGTAGTTTTTGGTCAACATGACCCTGGAAAAACCCCCATGGGGAAAACCAGTAAGAGAGATACATATATATTGGAGATCTCAAAGCAAGAGTACAACAAGGAAATAAATACAAGTGAACCTGGTATAATAGCAACCCAACTCAGGATGCTTTGGAGTTCCTTGTAGATGTGCCTGCTAAATGAAGACTTGCGCACCTCTTGGTAGCCAAATGCATAGAAGCTTGCGCCCTCAACTCTAGGTGCACCTCTTGCCTCCACAAAGGCTCCCAATCTGATAGAGTACCTCTTTCCTTCAACCTTGCGCCCCTCCTTGCCTTATGCGCACCCTCCACAAGCAAATGCACCCCTCAATACTCAAGTGCACCCCTCCTCTTTGCTTGTGCACCCATGTAAAACTAGAATGCGCCCTCACTCCTATGAGAGCGCCCTCTACCCTTAGCTTGCACTCCATGGGTGTAGAACCTCAAGCTTGAGCTCCCTTGCTTCCCACAAGTGCGCCTCCACAAGCTTGCTTTCTCTCCTTCAATGGTGCACCCCCTTTGCCTTCTCCAAACCCTTCTTCCTCTCTTCCTCTCTTCACTCAACTCTCTCAAGTGAAGAATGAATCTCTTCCTTACCCTTTTGTCTCCTTTTGCCTTCCTTAGGCCAAACCTAAGAAATCAATGGCTTAGATTAGATCTAGCCAAGTCTAATCAATGGGTGAGATCACTTCTCATAAATCTCGCTTAGAAACCCACTTTACTTAAGTTTCCATAGTTTGCTTTATGTCTATTAATTCACCCACTTGTGAATTAATTGTCACTTTATGACTTAAGTGAATAAAGTAAATGTGAAATTAGAACATAAAGTAAAGGTATAAGGGTAATAGTCTCCCCCTTTGTGTTTAGAGATTCACAAACACAAGGGGACCACTTTCCAAGGTACCCAAAACTCAACACTTGGATTGTGCACTCACCTTCTTGCTCCTTCAAGGCCCTGGGAAAGTATTTCTATGCATTTACTAGGAGGTTCCCGGGAAAGTATTTCTATGGATTTACTAGGGGGTTTGTCAAAGGACTAGCCAAGGAATTGACTATATGTTGGTCATTGTTAATAGATTCTATAAGATGACAACTTGTATTCCTTGTTGAAATATTGTAACAGGAAACAAGCAACAAAACTCTTCTTCACTCATATATGGGTACATTTTAGCCAACCTACTTCCATTAGAATTTATTTATGACAGAGATAGCAGACTCTCAAGCAACTTTTGGACTCCATATAGAGGCTAATGGATACAAAGTTGAACAGAAATACAACCTTCCAATTGCAAGCAGATGGACAATGTAAGCCTTGAGGTCACAAACAGAACACTAGTATGTTGAAGGGTTACAAAGATAAGCATTCCAAGACTACAAGTGACTACAAATGTGTCATCTACAGTGGAGAAACAGGCACGAGTTTTGAAAACAGTTCTTTCAAAAAATGTTCTTTCAAATTTCAAGAAAAGGGGAATGGCATATCTATAAATAAATGCATGAGCAGGTAGGAAATTTACAGTGTGCTTATCGAAGTATGGTTAAACATTTTAAGTTTTCATTCTTTGATTGTTCTTTCCTTGCTGTTTTATTAATTACTTCCTCTTTAGCTTGTACATCATGGGACCCATCCATGCCTAATACAGAAAGAATAAAAATTTGGTTTTATAGTATCAGAACAACATTTCCATAATTAAATTGCCAGACAACATCTGCAAACACATTTCCTAGATGTTTTCCATATAGAAAACTTTTAGGGAACAATTCCCATAAGTTTTCCAAGAGTTTACATCCAATTTTCATACTCAAAATGTTTTCAATACGAAAATGAGCCCAAAACCAAAAGTTTTGGTTTCATGGCCTTAAATTTATAAAATGTGATTGAGAGTGAAAAAGTAATGCAAAATTATGCTTTTACGTTGAAAGGGTGCCCTTGAATTAAATGTGCTTCCTTCGATATTGATGCTCCCTTATAACCTACAATAACTCCTCTAGATAATAAAGAAAAAAAGAGGATAGTTGATAAATTTTTTGTCAAAAAGTAAATGGACTCATGCCTATAGCCCATAGTGACTTGTGGTATGCCCCCATACAATCTTCTACTAACCTTTATCTTCCACAAGCGATTCAGCCATCAAAGTAACATAAAGATATTTATGCATCCAAAGCCACCTTACAGTTCACCATTAATTCATCGTACAAAATACCCTTCAGTCACACAAACACTCTATGCATATCAAAAGATGAGCTCCATGTGAAAGACATGTAAAATGGAGCTGAATTTATCATATACTTTTGATTTTTAATCAATCAATAAAAGATCTCATGAAGAAATAGAGATAACGCAACATTCTATTGAAGGTTTACTAATCCATATCACATGGGTCAGCCAATAAGTCCAAAGCTGAGATGGAAAACTCTGAGACCCTGCAGATTGTTGGTAGTTGAGATACCTAGAGTTACCTTACAGGCAAGAACTAATATTCAAAACTCCCAGAAAACTACCTAGGATTATTAGAAATAATACATCATACATGCCATTCATGATTACATAAATAATAATATTTAAAATTCTAAATAACATGACAATTTATTTAATAAAACTTAAAATTGGGCAGGTACATAGTCCAAAACGGCAAAATGCTTAAAATAGTATATTGTCCAAACTGGTTGTCCACTTCAAATCTCCACTGCACGACTTTGAATCTTCAATGCAAGTCTCCAAAGCTTGTGAATGGCTGCTATGGACACTCCAAAGAAAAAGTAATGAGTGCAGGTCGATTGCCAGTTTGTTTGTGTGCTTGGAAGACTCACTACAGCTCTCTCTCTTGCCTCCAAAACATGTCGAATGGTTGAAAAAAAAAGGTGGGGCAGTGATTTTCTAATGTTGGGCTTAGGGTTAGGGTTTGTTTTTTTCCTGCTTTTTTTCCTTTAGTTGCCACGCTGGCCCCATAAGGGCCCACCCTTGGCTGAGTAGGCACCAAAACTGAGGAAGCAGGGAGCCAAAGGACAGATCCCCGAGGTGTGGGGATGGGTTCCCATGCTACATAACATTTTGTATACACATTCAACAAGTGAAAGCCTATATACGTGCAATTTCTAAATCTAAAATCGACATTACTAACGATCCATTTTTGTGATTACTGCATGTGAGTAACAGAAAGGAAACCAACACACTTATAACAGTTATATAATCTAGACCCATGGTTTTCGTCATAAGATAGCAACTTTGACAACCAAAAAGCATAACCACTAAGTTGAAGTTTTTCCGTTTCACCTTCCTTGCCCCTTTTAAATGGTGCCATGGGTTTTCCTTCATGGTAAAGTCGTTGAATCAGGAACTTCTAAGGCTATGGAATGTGATGCAGGAGCATCACCGTCGTCAATTAATGAGGCAGGTGGAAGACGACTCAGCATCCAGCGCAGCGCACTAAACTGGTTTGAATTCCAAGGAGGGCGCGTCACTTTAATTTTTGAAAAGCATTGTAATTAAAGATCTCATAAGATCTTGAGGCTTGAGCCATTGTATGTGCTCCAGGGGATTGTATTTGCCTTTAATGTTTGTAGGATATACGCCTTTTGAGCGCCAACTCATATCTCGATTGTAATACTCATTTATTGTAACAAGCCTTAGTGGTAGGATGCTTTAATTATGATATGAAAGCACTAGGATGGTCTGGAGGGAAGTCTCGAGAAGCCCCCTCATGTATAAATCAATGTAATCTATGCCCAAATGTGATTGTTGAGAGTTGTTGTTATTGTTGTTAGTAGTTGTGTAAAGAAGAAGATGAAAGCTGCAGAGAGCTATTGAACTCCTTGTAAATGTTTGCTGAAGAAATATCAAAGAGAGAATTGATTTCAAGTTCTGAGCTTGCTTATCTTTGAGTAACTGGGAAAATGTTGTGTTATTAGTCTTTGTGCTTTATGTGTGTGTATGCATCTAAATGGCTTGTTGAATGAATCCTTAATGTTTATTTAAGTTTCAATTGTTTCTCTTCTGAAATCTCAGTGCAAGGAGTGCACAGTGCCCACGCAAGGAGTGCGGAGGCCGAACTGTTACAGGTTCAGAAGTTCGGGAGAGATTGAGTTAGATTACGCAGAGCGAGCGCAAGGAGTGCACCTATACTCGTAGGAGTATAAAATCTAAGAGAGGAGACTGGTGCAAGGAGTGCACAGAGTCAACACTTTGTTAAGTGTTGAAGAAGCTCAAAGGAGAGATAGCACAAGAGTGTGCATAGCCTATGCAAGGAGTGAAAAAGGCTAGAACGGTCTAAGTGCTAGACTGTAAGCGAAGCACAAAGTGTGCGCAAAGGTCCGAGTCTTTTGAGAGAAAAGATTCAGGAGGGAAGCGCAAGGTGTGCACCTGAATCCAAGTCCCTCAAGCGAAAAAAGCTTAAGGAAGAGAAATCTCTTTGTTCCAAGGTGGATGGACGAGATCTGTTTGAGAGAAGTTAGAAACCTGCACAACCGTTGGATCCAGGTTAGAAGCGCGGACGATAACCCTTAAGTCCTTCAGACTTCGCTGCTCCGACAGTTTTTAGGTGTGTGTTGTGAAAGAGGCAAAAGCCCCGAAGGCTCGAAGCCCCGGAGTGAATCTACACCGTAGATCACAGGGAGAAGTGCGAGTTGTCAGATCCCCGAGTGGTTCGACGATTCGGCACTCCGGGAAAAGTTGATTGTTGTTGTGCAAAGTAAAGAATCCCCCGAAGTCCCGAAGTAAATCTAGACCGTTGGTCGTCGGGGACACGTGTCCGCAGATTAGCGAGTATTCGGAAGTCCAGCGATCCGGAGGATCGTGGGTGAAAAGTGTTCAAGCGTGAAAAGGCCTGAAGTCTCGAAGGTCGAAGTTAATCCATGCCGTTCATTATCAGGGACACATGGATCGTGGATCCCTACCCTTCGCCACTTCGGTGTTCGGCAATTCGGGGGTCTAGTGGTGAATAGGAGCTAAAACTCCTGAAGCCCGGAGTTCCAGAGTAGATCACAGTCATTGGTTGTTGGAGAAGTGTGGACCGTTGATCTGGGAGCCCTCTGGGAATTCGCCAATTCGACGTTCAGAGGATTTGAAGCATTATGTTGGTAGATCTCCCGAAGCCCAAAGTTTCGGAGCGCTAGTCTGGGACTTCGCCAGTTCGGCCTTCGGAAGATTTGGAAGGTGTTGCGGTTAAAACCCCCGAAGCCCGAAGTTCCAAAGCGCCAGTCCGAGAATTCGCATGTTTGAAATTCGAAGGATTTGAGGTGTATTGTGGGCAAAACCTCCGAAGCCTGAACCTCCGGAGCGCCGAAGTTGTCGCTTTCAAAATCTTAAGCCCCAGGTTTTGGCCCAAGGTCACGTGAAGACTCCATTGGAGTAAAAAGACCCTCGCCGACCCGAATTTTCGCAAGGAAAGGAGAGAAGGACATGTGGAAAGAACTCTAAGGGTTCTGTGGGGACCCGAGAGCCAATCCGGCTCTTGTGTAAATCGATCCTAGACCAGGAGGTCGCACGAGCCCCAGGGGGGGTTTGCATCAAGTGGTATCAGAGCGAGATAAGCTCTGTGAGAAGTAATTGGAATCATGCCGCCAAGGAGACGCAGGGACAGACCTATGGTCAACAAAGCCATGGAGGAAGAAATGAGATAACTTCGTGCAAGGTTGGACGCCATGGAAACAGCACAAAGGAGCGCACCAGAGGTTGGTGATGTCAGCGAAGCTAAAAGTGAAGATGTAGAAGCAGAAGAAGTCGTAGGAGAACAAGCAGCAGAGGAACGATTGTTGAGAGTTGTTGTCAAGCTGAGAGCCAAAGCAAAAATGGAAGTCCCAATGTATGAAGGTAATTTGAATGTGGAAGAATTGCTTGACTGGATAAGTGCTTTAGACAAGTACTTTGACTATGAGGAGATTGACGATGAGAAGAAGGTAAAGCATGCAGTGACCAGATTGAAGGGACATGCAGCTTTATGGTGGGACGAGTTGCAAGCTGACAGAAGGAGGAAAGGTAAGTCCAAGATTAAGAATTGGGATAGAATGGTAGCTAAGCTTAAGGCTAAATTCATACCCAAGGATTATCAGCTGAATCTGTTCAGAAAGTTGCAGAATCTGAGACAGAAAGGTTTGTCGGTGAAGGAGTATACTGAAGAGTTCTATAAGATGAATATAAGAGCAGGACATAGGGAGAATGATGAAGAGAAAGTTGCTAGGTATATTAATGGATTGAGGTATGAAATCTAGGATGAGATTAGTATGATGACAATGAGGACTGTGGAAGATGCTTATCAGGTAGCCCTGAAGGCAGAAGAAAAACTGACAAGAAAGTAGAGTCAGAGAGGCAGAGGAAAGAGTCCTAACAGAGGAAGAGGAATCACTAGAGAAAAGTTCCAGAAATTCAGGGGAGAAGCTGGAGGATTTAACAGTCAGACAGAGAGAGGAGGAAGTTCTAGAGGAAGGAATCATTTTCCCAGAGGTAGAGGAAGAGGCAGAGGAGGAGAAGTGAAGCGTTATGCTTGTGGGAAAACAGGGCACATGTCTTAGGAATGTCCTAAAAGGAAGAATGCAGGAGTTAAAGAAGCTCATATTTTTGAGGCACAGCAAAGGAATGTGTAGACAAAGATGAAAGCAGAAGCAGCTGAAGAAGGAAGATCCCTCATGATGAGGAAAGCTCTCGTAAAGCCAGAAAAAGAGGTACAAGAACCGGTTCAGAGAAACAGTTTGTTCAGAATTGCTTGCAAGACTAAAGACAGAGTATGCAAAGTGATCATAGACAGTGGAAGTACTGACAACTTGGTATCCACAGAGATGGTGGAAAAGCTAAAGTTGGAGACGATAGCAAATCCGAATTCGTACAAGGTATCGTGGTTGCAGAAAGGAAATCAAGTCATGGTAAGTCGATAGTGTAAAGTTGAGTTTAAAATAGGTGGTTATAGGGATGAAGTTTTATGTGATGTCATACCCATGGATGTTTGTCATGTTCTGTTGGGGAGACCATGGCAATATGATAGGAATGTCATACATGATGGGAGGAAGAATACTTATACCCTTGAGAAAAATGGGTGAAAGCATATGTTGTTGCCAATAGAGGATAAAGGAGTCAAAGAGGAGGCTAGTCCTAGTATACTTCTCATGAGTGGGAAGGAGCTCTTGAAAGAAGTCAAGAAAGACCAGGAAATGCAGTTTGTTGTTATAGGTAAGCTAAGAGTCATCCTTACAAGCACTTCTATGAGTGATTTTTCTGTGAAAGTTCAGGAGTTATTGGATGAGTTTGTTGACATTGTGGTGGATGAGTTACCTCATACTTTACTGCCCATCAGGAGTATCAGTCACCATATTGACCTTATTCCGGAAGCAAGTTTGTCGAACAAAGCAGCATACAAATTGGCCCCTCAGGAGAATGAAGAGGTCAAGGAGCAGGTCCAAGAGTTGTCGGAAAAAGGTTTGATCAAAGAAAGCTTGAGCCTGTGTGTAGTACCAACTGTGTTGAGTCCAAAGAAAGATGGAGGTTGGAGAATGTGCACAGATTCTAGAGCCATCAACAAGATAATCATCAGGGATAGATTCCATTTACCCAAAATAGATGATTTAATGGATTATTTGAGTGGTGCTAATTATTTTTCCAAGATAGACTTGAAGAGTGGTTATCATCGGATAAGAATGAGAGAGGGAGATGAATGGCAAACAACATTCAAAACGAATGAAGGATTGTATGAGTGGCTTGTTATGTTGTCTAGCTTAACAAATGCACCAAGTACGTTCATGAGGTTAATGAATGAAGTGCTCAAAGATTTTATTGGGAAGTTTGTGATTGTTTATTTGGATGATATTCTAGTTTTCAGTAAAACTGAAGAGGAGCATTTAAGACACTTGAAGATGGTGTTGAAAAGGTTGCAACGAGAAAAAAAAATTGGTGAATTTGAAGAAATGTTCTTTTATGAAGACAGAACTTGTGTATTTGGAATTTGTAATCTCTTCAAACGAATTGAAGATGGATCTAGGAAAGGTCAAGGCTATAAGAGAGTGGCCTTCTCCAAGCAGTGTGTTTGAAGTAAGAAGTTTTCATGGGTTAGCGAGCTTTTACAGAAAGCTCATTAAGAATTTCAACAGTATTTGCGCACCCATACTAGATATTATAAAGAAGGAGCATGGTTCTTTTGACTGGACAAAAGAAGTTGAGAAAGGATTTAGAGTGTTGAAAGAAAAGATAACAGAATAACCTATTTTGGTTCTGCTGGACTTTAAGAAGACTTTCCAGGTCAAATGTGATGCTAGTGGAGTGGCCATTAGCGCATTTTTAAGTCAAGATGATAAGCATGTTGCTTATTTCATTGAGAAGTTGAATGATGCTATGAAGAAGTATTCGACATATGACAAGGAATTTTATGCTATAATTCAAGCTTTGAAAAAGTGGAGACATTATCTCATGCCAAAGGCGTTTATTATGTATACTGACAATCATGCTTTGTAGTTCATAACCAGACAAGAAAAATTGAACCAGAGACATGCCAAATGGGTAGAATTCATGCAAAGTTTTACTTTTGTCATTAAGCATATTAGTGGGAGTGCTAACAAAGTTGCAAATGCTTTGAGCAGGAGATGTTTGATCTTGCAGGAATTCCAAGTGGAAACTTTGGGATATTAACACCTTAAGGAGATGTACCAGGAAGACCCAAATTTCAAGGAAGCTTACGAAGCATGTGAAAATCCTTTTGTTGAGGGATAGACATCAATGGATGGAGTATATGATCCAAGAAGGACTATTATTCAAAGGGAGTCGATTATGTATCCCAAGATTCTCAATGAGGGACAATTTGATGAAGGAGAAACATAGTGGAGGATTAGCTGGACACTTCGGCCATAATAAAACATATGCGCGGTTGAGTTCTTCATATTATTGGCCAGGTATGAGGTCTAATGTGAAGAAGTTCGTGGACAGATGCAAAAAATTTCAGTATGCTAAAGGAAAGCAGCAGAACACAGAATGTACCAACCATTGCCTATTCCAGACAGGTCGTGGGATGCTGTAAGTATGGATTGTGTTCTAGGATTGCCAAGAACCTAGAGGGGAAATGATTCAATCTTTGTGGTGGTTGACAGATTTTCGAAGATGGCACATTTTATACCATGTCACAAAACTAGCGATGCTACCCACATAGCGACTCTGTTTTTCAAGGAGATCGTGAGATTACATGGGTTACCCAGGAGTATAGTCTCAGACAGAGATACCAAATTCGTGGGACACTTTTGGAGGACTTTGTCGAAAAGGTTGGGAACAAATTTGTCTTTTAGTTCAGCATATCACCCTCAAACAGATGGACAGACTGAGGTAGTGAATAAAATCTTGGGGAATCTACTAAGGAGTTTGGTAACTAAACATAACAGTCAGTGGGATCAAGTTTTGCCTCAAGCGGAGTTTGCATATAACGACTCACCAAACAGAAGTACTGGTAAGAGTCCATTGGAATGCATCCAAGAGGAATTTCAGAATTGAGAGATTTGGGATAGACTAAATTTCGAAGTGCAAGAGCAGAGGATTTTGCTACAGAGATGCAGAAGTTGCATGATCAAATCAAAAGATAGCTACAGGATAGCAGCCAGAAATACAAGAACAAAGTAGACCAGAGAAGAAAAGAAGTGAATTTTGAGATTGGAGATCAAGTCTTGGCACACCTGAGGAAGGAAAGATTTCCAAGAGGGAAATGTAATAAGTTGAAGATGAAAAAGATAGGCCCTTGTAAAATCCTCAGAAAATTTGCTACAAATGCTTATGAGATTGAACTACCAAGGTCCAGAAGACATTGGAATTTCACCAATATTCAATGTAGCAAACTTATACCCTTACAAGATGGATGACACAGAAGGGACAGATGATCAAGAGATTCCCATAGCAGAGAAGCCACAGATAGAGAAGATTTTGGATCAGAGAATTGGTAAGAAAACCAGGAGGAAAGTTTACTATGAATATCTGGTTAAATGGGAGAATCATCCAACGGAAGATGCTAGTTGGATAACTGAAACCGATATCCTAAAGCATGGAAAGACAGTGGAAGAGCTCATGAATGAATTTTTTTGTCCAGAGGAGTATGATGCAGGAGCATAACCGTCGTCAATTAATGAGACAGGTGGAAGACGACTCAGCATCCAGCGCAGCGCACTAAACTGGTTTGGATTCCAAGGAGGAGCGCACTAAACTGGTTTGGATTCCAAGGAGGGCGCGTCACTTTAATTTTTGAAAAGCATTGTAATTAAAGATCTCATAAGATCTTGAGGCTTGAGCCATTGTATGTGGTCCAGGGGATTGTATTTGCCTTTAATGTTTGTAGGATGTACGCCTTTTGAGCGCCAACTCATATCTCGATTGTAATACTCATTTATTGTAATAAGCCTTAGTGGTAGGATGCTTTAATTATGATATGAAAGCACTAGGATTGCCTAGAGGGAAGGCTCGAGAAGCCCCCTCATGTATAAATCAATGTAATCTATGCCCAAATGTGGTTGTTGAGAGTTGTTGTTATTGTTGTTAGTAGTTGTGTAAAGAAGAAGTTGAAAGCTGCAGAGAGCTGTTGAACTCCTTGTAAATGTTTGCTGAAGAAATATCAAAGAGAGAATTGCTTTCAAGCTCTGAGCTTGCTTATCTCTGAGCTAAGTTACCAGGAAACGGATACGGATCCACAAGATTTTTGAAAAGCAAGGATTTGGATACGGCGAGGAAACGCCACATACAAAAAATATAATAATATTTTAAAAAAATTTAAAAATATATTGAAAGTTAAGAATCAAAACCATTCATGAATCACAACATTAGAACTGAAATCATTAAATCATTTGTAAATCTGTAGACTGAAATCATGATGCATCATCTCATATAAAAAGAATAATAGTAAATACTAAATTGAGTGCCTATAGCCAAACTAACTTGCTAGTAACTTATATATTCATAAACATTTGAAAACAAAGATTTTAATAATAAATTATACAAATAAAATGTACAATAATATTGTATTATTTTATGTTTTCAAAAATTGTAATTGTATCTAAGATAATTTTTATTATTATCTAAAATAATATATTGTTATATGAAAAATATATTTTAGAAATTATTTTGTTTCCTTATCATCTTCTCTCCTCTCTTTGATGTTAGGATATTGTGTAAATACTTATTTTTCATTATCAAATATTCTTTAGGGCTACTTCTTATATTTAGTAAATGATTCATTAAAAAAAAATCCATGATCTTAACAAAAAGTCTAAGGAGATAGTTCCATACATGTAAAGAAAAGTATATATTATATACTGATGTATTAACACATATATACAGTATTAATTATTATTTTACCAAAATGAATATTGTTTGCTAAATTTCTATATATTATATTATAATCATCGTTTTATTGTTTAAAATTTCCACAAAAAACAC
>ML786860.1:383312-396472 GCA_009831015.1 Picea engelmannii | reverse complement strand
GTTCTTGATTTTTCTGTAACTTTCGGGGGTTTTCTTGAATTTTTTGTAACTTTGGATGCATTAAATATACCTTTATTATCCCTACGTCTACACATAAAAAAGAAGAATATCTAATACTAACACAACACAAACTTTAACTATTGAAGGTAAGAGGAAAACCTGACTTTGGAGAAACCACTAAAGTGGATGCGTGGGCTCTTCCTTCCAATCTTACCATCTTCTCTCCGCCCTTAATTCATCCTTAAAACCAATCCAAAACCATACAAGAAATCTAATTCAAAGACTACCTATTATCATTTACAACTCCCAGACAACATCGCCAAAATGTTGGTGTAATTATATGTTCAATATATTACAATCATTTAATATGTCAATCCAATTTCGTAATCAATAGAGTTGATGCACTATATGTGTCAATAAAATATAAGTTCCTATGCCTGGTGAGTATAGCCTACATAATAAACACTCAAAAACCAATGCTCTGTTTCACAATCTTCAAACAATATTCTTCACACAGTTTAAAACCCAAAAATAAAAACTCATAAACAAAATCTTAACAAGCATGTGATTTAAAGGCTCTTGCTCAGGTAATGAATCTATTCATTTAGAGGCTCATGAAAGGGAAAGATGAACTTTGACTTTGTTTCCTGTAGCAACTAATTTAACAACAATCTGTGATTAACACTCTGCACATTCTTAAAAGAAAGATCATTCATAATCTAATCAATCCTGGAAGAAATACTAGGTGTAGTAAGATACTCCATTATAGGTGCATGTAGGGTGAGAGATGGAGATCTTAACTATTCCTTCATTTGTAAAATATAAACAAACATTAAAGCATTCAATCTAACAAATGATTGTTCACATGCACACAAAATAATAGCAAATATTTACTTTGAAATCTAGATTTCACTTAGAAATGCTCACTCACTCAGAATTACCACAAATATTTATTGTGTTCTATCAAATGCTTTATTGAAACACAACATAAATAAAATGAGATACTATGATCACAACACATGATTGTTTCATTCACACACAAACCATAGTTATATTCACACAAATAAATACAAGGAATCTTACCTTGGTTGGTTCGGTGGGCCCTTGTCGTATCAACAAGGAATCTTTAAAAGAAACTCATAGAATGAAAGATTCGATCACACACATAAATTCCATAAATTGTAATTCATATAATTACTTCAACAACAGGTGTACAATCAACAATTTAAAATATACAACATAACAATGCTTAACTATGTCTCTGTACCTCTATCATCTACAAGGCCTTCTCTTTTAAAGAGAAACAGACGTTACAACCAAGACTTGGAGATAACATCAAATGATTGCATAAATATTACAATTGGTTGATATAACGTTTTTCATGGGAATGATTTCATCCTCATCAAACAAAGTGCATGAGGATGAAGTGTATCATCATCTTCAAGGAAAAAAGGATTTTTCTAGCCAACAAACTCCTTAGACACATCGAAAGCAAATTTGTTCGAACACCCAAGCCTGTAGATGCAGAACTAGTACTAGACGCACACAGCTGGAACAAGAATATTGGTACCAGACACGCACAGTCAAATGCATTGGTACCAAACTAACATAGAAATATGTTAAACATTGTGAAGACGTAGGAGAAAAATAAAAAATATATAAAGGAACTCTGCATTAAAACATGAGAGTCGACGCGTTTCGATCCCTCCAGGGATCATCATCAGGAGGAGCACTCGAGAAAGAAAAGAGGCTCATCACATAAGAAAACACAACACAACTAAATAGATGTCCATATTGTTGGCATGTTTACAGGAAGAGTGTGCTTGTCATTGATGGCAAGAACAACAACGTCGATGGCAAACAGGAAAAGCATAAGATCAGGAGGAGAAGCGAACAATATGCAGAGATCAAAGCTCAGAAGGGAAAGTGTAGTATTGAAACGTGATTAGAGACAAATGGTTGAGGATTTGATTATCCGAATACTCGTCAACCATCAGATCATTCTAAAGTGGAAGGACATGATAAGTTATAGGACGGGCACGCTAATCTCAACGGTCAATAATTGAGCACTGAGATCTACGGTCAATAGAGCATATTAGACCCCCTCGACCTTTCTACCTTTAATCATGGGGGGGGATCCAAGTTGGTGGTATTTCCCATGTGGGACCCTCATACGTGTCACCTTCCTATCAACTCGTACCCCCCTCTCTCATTACCACTTACCACCTAACACCCTCTCCGAGTAAACCACCAAACCACTCATACATACCACCTTCCCGCTAAACATCAGCCGTCAGATTGAATTAGTGGAAGGACGGAATAAGCAAGGGCTGAGATCTAAGATATCGATCACCTGAATATCCATCAACCGTCAGATCGAATTAGTGGAAGGACAGGATAAGCAGGGGTTGAGATCTGAGATCACGATCACCCGAATATCCATCAATCGTCAAATCGAATTAATTGAAGGGTAAGTTAAACGGGGCACAAGGTTTGAGAATTCGAATACCTGAATCTCTGTCAGTCATTGGATCAAATTAAGTGGAAGGATAGGATAAGAAAAGATGGAGAGTCGTTGGATTTAATCCAAGGCAAAGCTACACTGTAGACATATCGAGCTGTTGATCTAAGATCTTGATCAAACAAACATCATTCATTTTGGGTCTAAAGATGTGAGGAGGTTATGCTCCGGAAAAATATCACTTCAAATTTTAGTTTGAGATTTGAAATCTCCGAAGTCCAGAGATTTGGATATCCGAAGTAGATCTCGACCGTCAGATCATCCGAAGTAGATCTCAGTCGTTAGATCATCTGAATAAGATCTCAAGCATTGGATCGTCCGAAGTGAATCTGGGTCGTCTGATCCAGAGCGTTAGGTTGAGATTTGAAATTCCTGAAGCCCAGAGATTCGAAGTAGATCTCGACTGTCAGATCATCCGAAGTAAATCTCAGTCATCAGATCGTCCAAAGAAGATCTCAAGCATCAAATCATCTTAAGTAAATCTGGGTCGTCCGATCTAGAAAAAAATGTGGCATAATCCTGTGGACTCTAGGTAAACACCTGAAGTAAGCCTCAACCATCCGATCCAAGAGGACATGTGGCAGGCCACATCAGGAAGGATGTGTGGGAGATCCACTTCAGTAGACCACATCAGCAAGGACGTGTGGAAGATCTACTTCAGTAGAACTCGTCAACAAGGACATGTGGCAGACCACGTCTGGAAGAACATGTGGCAGACCATGTCAGCAAATGGCATATGGGAGACCACGTTAGCAAGGATACAAGTCATCCGATATGAAAGACCACTTCGGGAGCATTCTCATCTGTTGATCATACTACAGTGAAAATTGAGACTTGATAATTCCGAAGTCTGGAGATGCGAAAGGATCGCAGTCGTTGATCCGAAAGGGACACACATCAGTAGATTGTTAGCTCTGGAAGATTGATGTATGGAGGAGAGAAGGGGTTGAGATTTAAAATCTCCGAAGTCTGGAGACCCGAAGGAGATCTCGATTGTTGATCTAGAAAGGGGACACGGGACCATTGATCTAGTTGTTGATTAAGAGGAAAGATATGAACCGTCAATTCAGGAGCACCATCAAGATCGTGAGATTGACGACACCGTCGCATTGCGGGGAGCGAAGTTGGACGAATATTAATTTTTCATGAGAGGGCCGCAATTGAAACCACAGTTTTGAAGAAAGGGTATGTGGCAAATCGAGGTAAATTGCGGGGCGAAAATAAATTTGATTCAAACCACCTTTGGATGTGCCCACAATTGTGTGGTCACATGAGATCATCGACCAAGGTCATATCGATAAACAGAGCTAGTGCTCACTAGACCGAGATCGGGAAGTGCCTTCTGAATAGGTGTTTGGTTACCGCCAGTGGTCACATGAAGGAAGGGGCTTAGAAGCCAAAGAAGCCAAATATGACTGGATGTAACTGACAAAGAAGACGAAGAGTTGTGATTGCCAGAGAAGCCAAGGAATCTCAGGATAACTCCCACTGATGTTGAACAAATTTGGTATAACTGCCAGAGAAGACAAAGAGTTCGAATGATGATCATTCAGAGGACTCGGTGTGTGAAAGACATGTAGAATAGAGAAAAAGAGAGTTTTTTCGAGGGTGATGCATGTGTGTAGGAAGGGATGTAGTGCATGATCTTAAGGAAAGATCAGAGACGCAATGAAAAAGATGAAGAGGAAACACAGAGCATAAAAGGAATAAGAGAAGATGAATAGGTGTGTGCAAGAGGATGCGAGTAGTAGCAAGACACTGATGTAGGCAGAGCAGAGTTGTGTAGCAGAACAATGATGAGACTAGTAAGCCATAGATAAATACTGTATCACTATGATAAATTTCAAAAAGCAAAGATTTATATTTCAAGGTGGTAGGGAGGTGCTAGGGAGGACTGTTGTTCTCATAAGTTTCAAGTGGGTGCTTGAACATAGGGAGTTGTAGCTTCCATATGGTTGCAGCCAGAAAAACCAAGGTGGTAGGGTGGTGCAAGGGAGAACTATTGTTTTCTGTTATACAGGTTGGTGCTTGTGTGACTGGAATTTGATGCCTCCATCCAGTTGGTGCTGGAACACTTAGGGAGTTGGTGCTTCCTTCTAGTGGGTGGTAGAGAAACTAGAGAGTTGGTGCTCTCAGCAAGTTGTTGCTTGTAAAACAGAGGTGGTAGCCTCAAAAGGAATTGGAGCTCATAAGAATGATAATGTACAAAAAATAAAGACTGCTTATCATATCAAGAAGAAGAGGTTTTCTCCCTTTATGGGTTTCCTCAAGAATATCTTTCTCTGTGTATTTCATGTATGTGATTGATGTTGAATACTCTATTGCTTACTTCCCTGAATTATTGTGATCATCATTGAGTGTTTGGTAATGAGTTTAAAATGGGCATAATTGTTTAGGCACAGTAACAACTGATTCACCCCCCCCCCTCTCAGTTGTCCAACAATTGGTATCAAAGTGGGTTCCTTTTATTTAAAGGTATATCTGTAAGCTTAAACATGATAGGTCATGAGGGAAATTCAACCAACAAGGCCCCCCTGTTCAATGGAACAAACTTTGGCTTCTGGAAAGTTAGGATGAGAAACTACATAATGGCTTTAGGTGCAGATGTATGGGATGTGGTAGAGATTGGTTATGTAAAGCCAGTTGTACTAGCTAATAAGGATGACAAGCTAGAATTCAGCTTCAATGCTAAGGCTATGAATTCTATTCTGAGTGGGCTTGTAGAAGAAAAATTTGTAAAAGTTATGCACTTAGAATCTGCCAAAGAAATGTGGGACAAACTCATTAGCAGTTATGAAGGTAATGAGAAGGTAAAGGATGCCAAGATTCAAACCTACAGATTACAGTTTGAACAACTAAAGATTAATGAGGATGAAATAGTTAATAAATTTTTCTTAAGAGTTGAGGAGCTTGTGAATGCCATGAAGGGTCTTGGTGAGAAGATTGAAGACATATTTTTAGTTCAAAGTATTTTAAGATCTCTACCAAATAGAATTTGTCTATTGATCAACTTCTAGGAACTCTATCTACTTATGAAATGAGGATTAGTAAGGATAAACACACCTCTAGAGAAGCATCATTTAAAGTAGATAAGAATGAGGATTCTGAGCCTGATGAAATTGAAGAAAAATTTGTGAGAAGACTAAAGAAAGGATCAGGAAAGTATCAAGGCAAGTTTCCCTTCAAATGTTTTAACTGTGGAAAGATAGGTCACTTTGCATCTAAGTTTTCACACAAGAAGAAGGACCATAACTCTGAAGGTGAAGAGAAGTACAAATCCAAGAGATTTGGTAAAAAGAAAAGTTTATGTGTAAACAATGATGACTCTTCAGGAGACACAGATAGTGATTCTTCTTGTGAAGATAAGGTTAATGACTTTATGCTTATGGCCAAAGAGGATTATGATAATAAAATCACAGGAAGTGATGTAAATGATGAAGAAGTTGTGGTTGACTTGGAAGGAGAACTGATCAATTCCCTAGAAGAAATTGCTAGACTCAGATTTAAGAAGAAAAAGAAAAAACAATTGTCGATACAGTTTGAGAAAGACAATAAAAAACCTGATGAATACTTTACCCTGCTAAAAGTGGAATTAGAAGAGGCAAAGAAAATAGAGGACATTCTGAAACAACAATTATCATAGAAGAAGGAAAAATGTGAAGCCTTGGAAGAAGAGGTAGTAAAAACTAGGAAAGAGATGGAGAGGTTTAAAGCATTATATCTCCAAAATATTCCAAGCATTAAAGCCTCAACAGAAATAAATGATATTTTGAGAAAACAACGATCTCCTTTGTTGAAGACTGGTTTAGGCTATGTAAGTGGTTCAAGCAGCAAACAACCAGAAATCAAAGAGACAAAAAACATGATCAAGTTCCAAGTCAGCAGACAATCAGACCATGTGAGTACTCTGCCACCAAAAACTAATAAAGACAAGATGGTCCCTGATAAAAAACAAAGATATCAGAAGATGGAGTAGCAAATGCCAAGAAGAAGGCCATCCTTCAGGTACCAAAATTTCTTCCATGGTTACCTTTTTTAGTGCTCTAATTTTGGTCATAAGATTGCAAATTGTCAAATTAAGTTTAGAGACATGCAACTGAGGAGATCAAGAAATAAGCAATCTTTGCAACATAGAACTAAACAACCAATGAGTAGAAAAAGTTGCACCAATCACTTGGACCTATTGAACAATGAGCTCGAATGCTATAACTGTCATAACTTCATCCACAAAGCTGCAAACTGCCATCTGAAGAATTACAAAGAAGATCCAAGGATAAAACCCTTAGCTAGAAATGTTAGCACATGGAAAAAGAAAGATAGTGAAAAATGTGGTCTAGTACTTTCAGCTCAAAAACAAAAAAGACCCCTGGTATATAGATAGTGGATGTTCCAAGCACATGACTGGAGACAAGGATAAGTTTTTGTCTATAAGTAAAAGCAAAAATAGGAAATGTGACCTTTGGAAATGATGAACTAGGTAAAATCAAGGGTAAAGGGATGGTGAGTTTGAGTAATGGTAAAGGAAAATCCCAGGATGTTCTTCTTGTAGATGGGATGAAACATAATTTGCTCAGTGTAAGTCAAATATGTGATAGAGGATATGAAGTGGTGTTCACTTCCAAAGATTGTAACATAAATTTTGTAACCTCAGTATAAGTGGTGGCTAAAGGCATAAGGATAGATAATAATGTATATGTACTGAAAGAAGATAGAGAAGAGTGTCATCTAAGAAAACATGATGAACGTTGGTTATGGCATAGGAGACTTGGACATCTAAACTTTGACCACTTAATCAAGCTCAAAAATCTTGAGGTAGTAAAAGCTCTTCCAAGAATATCAAAGCCACAAGATTCTGTGTGTAAACACTACCAAGTAGGAAAGCTAACGAGGACACAGTTTAAATCCAAGAGCTCTACTTCAACAGAGAAACCACTCCAATTAGTTCATATGGATTTATGTGGACCATCAAGACAGGAAGGCACAGGGAAGGAAAACTACTTCATGCTGATCATTGATGATTACTCCAGACTTACTTGGGTTGCTTTTCTCAAAGAAAAATATGAAGCATTTGATAAATTTAAAATATTTAAGTCTTTAACTGAGAATAAAAAAGGCAATAGATTAAAGGTTGTAAGATAAGACGGAGGAGGAGAATTTATGTCAAGTGATTTCAAATAATTATGTGATAAACATGAGATCAAAAGATAATACACAATCCCAGGAACTCCATAGCAAAATGGAGTAGTTGAGAGGCAAAACAGAACAGTTCAACAAATGGCCAGGTCAATGATGAATGAGAAGAACAATGGTGAAACCTGCTGGGTAGAATCAATACACACAACAATCCATATTCTTAACAAAGCTCACCTCAGACCACATAATGACAAGACACCTTATGAACTATGGTATGGAAGACCTGCTTCAATCAAACACTTCAAAGTCTTTGGGAGTAAGTGCTACATAAAGAATAATAATGAAAACCTTGGCAAGTATGATGACAGGGCTGATGAAGGCATCTTCTTAGGGTATGCTACAAACAATAAATGATACAGATGCTATAATAAGAGGCTGCATAAATTGGTTGATTGTATTGACATAAAAGTTGATGAAGGAGTCCCAGTAAGAGAGGTGAGCAATATTGAATCAACCACAAAGGATATAGTTGAAGTTGAAGATGAAAAGGTCCAAGAATCAGAAAAATAAGACTCTAAGTCAGATGAAGATACAAACACTTAGGAAGACTCAAATCAATAGACAACATCAAATCCTTCCTCCAGAATTACTCGAAAGAATCATCCTGCAAGTCAGATAATTGGTGAGAAAGACAAAGGTGTACAAACCAGGAGAAGGATAATCACAGACACTGAGCAATCACATATAGCCTTGATGTCCATGGTGGAACCCAAGAACTTCAATGAAGCCAGTGAAGATGTAATTTGGTTAAAATCAATGAATGAGGAACTGGATCTGATTGAGAAGAACAATACTTGGGCGCTTCTTCTTAGACCAACAGATAAGAATGTAATTGGATCCAAATGGGTGTTTAAGAATAAAATGAATGAATAAGGACAAATTGTTAGGAATAAAGTCAGATTGGTCTACAAAGGGTATGCTCAAATAGAAGGACTAGATTTTGATGAAACATTTGCGCCCATAGCAAGATTAGAAGCTATTAGAATGTTTCTTGCCTATGCTTGTCATAAGAAGTTTAAAGTCTATCAAATGGATGTCAAGTCATCTTTTCTAAATGGAAATCTAATAGAAGAAGTCTATATGGAACAACCATAGGGTTTCCAACTGTTAGATAACCCTGAATTTGTCTGCAAGCTGAAGAAAGCCTTATATGGGTTGAAACAAGATCCTCGTGCCTAGTATTACAGACTGGATAAGTATCTTCAAGAAAAAGAGTTCAAGAGAGGAACAATTGACAAAAATCTATATATCAAAACAGAGGGTAATGATTGGCTCATTTTGTTGGTCTATGTAGATGACATCATATTCAGAAGGAATAATGCTTAATTGGTACAATGGTTTGCTTCTACCATGCAGTCTGAATTTGAAATGTCTATGATAGGAGAACTGTCATTTTTTCTTGGTCTGCAAATTACTCAAAGGTCTGAAGGAATATTTCTTTCTCGGGCGAAATATCTAAGAGAAATGTTGAAAAGGTTTCAAATGGAAGATTCTACACCTATGAGCACAACTATGGTCATTGGATGCAAGTTAAGCAAGGATGGTGACTCACTTGATGTTGATCAGAGTTCCTATAGTTCTATGATAGGCAACCTATTGTACATCACATCATCCTATCCATACATAATGCATGTTGTTGGAATGGTAGGAAGGTATCAGGTTTCACCTAGACAGAGTCATTTGTTATCTGTCAAAAGAATATTCAGATACTTGAAAGGAATAATGAACTATGGCCTATGGTATCCTAGGAATTAGAATTTTCAACTATCAGTCTATTCAGATGTTGATTGGGATAACTGCATAGATGAAAGGAAAAGCACAAGTGGAGGTGCATTCTTCTTAGGAGATTCTCTTGTAGCATGGTTGAGCAAGAAGCAAGGTTTCATTTCCTTATCGACTACAGAAGCTGAATACATTGCAGCTACCACTTGCTGTACCCAAGCATTATGGATGATTCAGACACTTGCAAACTTGGAGGTAAAGTATAATGCACCGATTCCAATTCATTGTGATAATACTAGTGCCATTAGTGTGTCAAAGAATCCTGTATTTCACTCCAAGACCAAGCATATATCCATCAAGTATCACTTCTTGAGGGAACATGTAACCAACACTGTTGTTTCTTTGCATTATATTCCATCCAAAGATCAGATTGTTGATATCTTCACTAAACTGCTTGCAAAAACCTAGTTTGAGTATCTACGCTAGAAGTTGGGCGTGACCCTGCTATCAAGTTAAATAGTCTATCTGATAAGGGGGAGTGTTCTCTAGTATATCTGATTAGGGGGAGCACATAGTCACTCTCTTTTTTCTTTGACATTGATGTCAAAGGGGGAGAAAATATGTGGTCTGGATGCTACAGTTGGAGGTCCAAGAAAAATAGCACAACCTCTCAAGGTTTCCATCAATGCCAAAGGGGGAGATTGTTGGCATGTTTACAAGAAGAGTGTGCTTGTCATTGATGGCAAGAAAAACAATGTCGATGGAAAACAGGAAAAGCATAAGCTCAGGAGGAGAAGCGAACAGTATGCAGAGATCAAAGCTCAGAAGGGAAAGCACAGTACTGAAACGCGATCAGGGCCAAATGATTGAGGATTCAATTATCTAAATACCCATCAACCGTCAAATCATTCTAGAGTGGAAGGACATGATAAGTTAGAAGATGGGCATGCTAATCTGAGCAGCCGATAATCATTCACTCAGATCTACGGTTGACAGAGCATATTGGACCCCCTCGACCTTTCTTCCTTTAACCATGGGGGAGGATCCGAGTTAGTGGTATTTTCCATGTGGGACCCTCATACATGTCACCTTCCTATCAACTCGGACCCCCCTCATGCATTTCCACTTACCACCTAACACCCCCCTCCGAGTAAACCACCAAACCACTCATACATACCACCTTCTCGCTACACGTCAGTCGTCAGATTGAATTAGAGGAAGGACAGGATAAGCAAGGGCTAATATATGAGATCTCGATCACCCAAATATCTGTCAGCCATTGGGTTGAATTAGTGGAAGGACAGGATAAGCAGGGACTGAGATTTGAGATCATGATCACCTGAATATCCATCAGTCGTCGGATCGAATTAATTGAAGGGTAAGTTAAACGAAGAATAAGGTTTGAGAATTTGAATACTCAAATCTCCATCAGTCATCGGATCAAATTAAGTGGAAGGATAGGATAATAAAATATGGAGAGCCATTGGATTTAACCCAAGGCAAATATGGACCGCAGAAAGATCGAGCCATTGATCTAAGATCTTGATCAAACAAACATCATTCATTTCAGGTCTAAATATGTGAGGAGGTTATGCTCTGGAACACTTCAAGTTTCATTTTGAGATTTGAAATCTCTAAAGTCTGGAGATTCGGAGATCCGAAGTAGATCTCGACCACCAGATCATCTGAAGTATATCTCGACCACCAGATCATCCGAAGTAGATCTCAGTCGTAGGATCATCTAAAGAAGATCTCAAGTGTTGGATCATCCAAAGTGAATCTGGGTCGTCTGATCCATAGCATTAGGTTGAGATTTGAAATTCCCGAAGCCCGGATATCTGGAGATCTGAAGTAGATCTCGACCGTCAAATCATCCGAAGTAAATCTCAGTCGTCAGATCATCCAAAGAATATTTCAAGCGTCATATCGTCCGAAGTAAATCTGGGTCGTATGATCCAGAAAAGACTTGGTGTAATCTTGTGGACTCTGGGTAAATATCCAAAGTAAGCCTCAACCATTTGATCTAAGAGGACATGTGGTAGGCCACGTTAGCAAGGATGTGTGGGAGATCTAGGTCAGCAAGGATGTGTGGGAGATCTACGTTAGCAGACCTTGTCAGCAAGGACATGTGGCAGACCACGTCGGCAAGAACATGTGGCAGACCACGTCAGCAAAGGGAATATGGGAGACCAGGTCAGCAAGGATACGAGTCATCCAATCTGAAATATCACTTTGGGAGAATTCTCATCCATTGATCATACTACAATGAAAATTGAGACTTGAGAATTCTGAAGTCCAGAGACGTGAAAGTATCGCAACCATTGATCTGAAAGGGACACGCGTCAGTAAATTTCTAGCTCCAGAAGATTGACGTACAGAGGAGAGAATGGGTTGAGATTTGAAATCTCTGAAGTCCGAAGACCCGAAGGAGATCTCAACTGTTGATCTAGAAAGGGGACACATGACCATTGATCTAGTTGCTAATTGAGAGGAAAGATCTGAACCGTCAGTTCAGGAGCACCATCAAGATCATGAGATCAACAGTACCATCGCATTACAGGGAGTGAAGGTGCGCGAATCTTAATTTTTCATGAGCGGACCACAGTTTTGAAGAAAGGGTACATGGCAGCTCGAGGTAAATTGTGGGGCGAAAAGTAGTTTGATTCAAAACACCTTTGGACATGCTCGCAATCGTGTGGTCACATGAGATCATCGCCCAAGGTCATATCGAGAAACGGATCTAGCGCTCACTAGACTAAGATTGGGAAGCGCCTTCTGAATAGGCGTTTGGTCATCGTCAGTGGTCATGTGAAGGAAGGGGCTTAGAAGCCAAAAAATCCAAATATGACTAGCTATAATTGACAGAGAAGACAAAGAGTTTCGATTCCCATAGAAGCCAAGGAATCTTAGGATAACACCCATTGATGATGAACACATTTGGTATAACTTCCAGAGAAGATGAAGAATTTGAATGATGATCATGCAGAGGACTTAGCGTGTGAAAGACATGCAGAACAAAGAATAAAGAGATTTTTCTTGAGGGTGATGCATGTGTGTAGGAAGGGAGGTAGTGCATGATCTGAAGGAAAGATCAGAGACACATCGAAAAGGATGAAGAGGAAACACAGAGAATAAAAGGAAGAAGAGAATTTGAATAGGTGTGCGGAAGAGGATGCGAGCAGCAGTAAGACACCAATGCAAGAAGAGAAGAGTAGTGTAGTAGAACAATGATGAAACTGGTAAGCCATAGATAAATACTATATCACTGTGATAAATTTCAAAAAGCAAAGATTTATATTTCAGGGTGGTAGGGAGGAATGTTGTCCTTAGAAGTTTCAAGTGGGTGCTTGAACACAAGGAGTTGTAGCTTCCATATGGTTGTAGCCAGAAAAACCAGGGTGGTAGGGCGGTGCAAGGGATAACTATTGTTCTATGTTATACAGGTTGGTGCCTGTGTGATTGGAAGTTGATGCTTCCATCCAGTTGGTGCTGGAACACTCAAGGAGTTGGTGCTTCCTTCTAGTGGGTGCTAGAGAAACCAAAGAGTTCATGTTCTCAGCAAGTTGTTTCTTGTAAAATAGAGGTGGTAGCCTCAAAAGGAGTTGGAGCTCATAAGAATGATAATGTACAGAAAATAAAGACTACTTATCATATCAAGAAGAAGAGGTTTTCTCCCTTTATGGGTTTCCTCAGGAATATCTGTCTCTGTGTATTTCATGTGTGT
>ML786860.1:358756-383262 GCA_009831015.1 Picea engelmannii | reverse complement strand
GGAGCTCATAAGAATGATAATGTACAGAAAATAAAGACTACTTATCATATCAAGAAGAAGAGGTTTTCTCCCTTTATGGGTTTCCTCAGGAATATCTGTCTCTGTGTATTTCATGTGTGTGATTGATGTTGAATACTCTATTGTTTACTTCCTTGAATTATTTTGATCATCATTGAGTGTTTGGTAATGAGTTTAAAATGGGCATAATTGTTTAAGCATGGTAACAACTGATTCACCCCCCCCTCTCAGTTGTTCAACACAGATCCTTGAAACCCACATTGAGAGAGGTCATCTTGGTAAAAATAAAACCCTAATAAATGGTCAGGTAACGTATCTTAAGTCGACAAGTAACGTGTCTTAATTCAACATGCACTATTCTCCAAAACTCACTTAACTTCCATCTGTCATATCTATTTAAATTGTTGGGGTTTAACGTGATTTCCAAAGCCTCCATTACTTTATGCTTCCCATAGTTATCCAGTTTGTCCACAACTCTAGCATCCTCTAAACACACATGGTGGCTAGTTGTACAAGAATGTTCAGCGAGGGCTGACTTTTGGACTCTATTCAATTTTAGGTCAGCACCATTCTCTTTAAATTTGACTTTCATCGATCTTCCTGTCTCACCAATGTAGACTTTGCCACATGAGCAAGGAATATCATAAACGCCTTTATATAGGTTAGGGTCAATCTAATCCTTTGCTGAGTCTAACATAGTCCTTATGGTGTTGATGGGGGGGAAAGCCACATGAATTTCACCTTTCCTTAATATCCTATCTATATTCTCATATAGACCTTTGATGTAAGGGAGGGAAAACCTCTTCATTTCTTGACGTGTACTTTGTTGTCCCGCATAGGATCCTTTTGCCTTTATCATGGCTTTCTCAACTTGGTTTACTGAGTACCCATTCCTTTTAAATTCATCTGCTAGATGATTTAGTTCCAAATCAACATGCTCTTCATTAGAAATGCGTAAAGCTCGAGTCACTAAGGTGTTAAGTACTCCAAGATTTTGGAAAGGAAAATGATGTGAATCAACATGCAAATATCTATCAGTGTGCATGGGTTTTCTGTAGACCTCATTCCCAAAGGAACCATTTCTTTTCTTGGTGATGCAAACATCCAGAAACGAAATGCTATTATCCTTTTCAATCTCCATTGTGAATTTTATGTTCTCATGCTGACTGTTTAAATGATCGAAAAACTCGTCCAAACTATTCCTCCCATGAGGCCAAAGGAAATTTGTGTCGTTAACGTATCTTCTGCAACCTTTGGGTTTTAAAGGGAAAGAGTCAAGAGCCTTCCCTTCAAAGTGTTCCATATACAGGTTGCGACCACTAGCGACATTGGGGTTCCCATAGCCACACTTTCTGTTTTCTCATAAAAATTGCCCCGGAAAGTAAAGAAAGTGGACCTTAGGCAAACTCTTACCAGTGCTAACGTCTCCTCGTTCATTAGTTCCTCAATGACCTTGATGGAATATTCTACTGGGATCTTGGTATAAAGTGACACCACATCAAAACTCACCAACAAATCATTCTCTACTACCTGCCAGTGCTTGATGTCACAAACCCAATGTGTTGAATCCTTGACAAATGAGACTGTTAATTCGACCAAGGGTTTCAATTTATTGGCCAAGAATTTTTCCAGGAGATATGTCGGAGATCCAATGGTGTTAAAAATTGGTCAAAGTGGGATGTTTTCCTTATGGATTTTAGGTAATCCATAAATCCGTGGCACTAGGCAGTTTTTGGGGGTGAGATTATTTTTTAAACTTTCATCGAGAGAGGATTCATTGATGACCCGAGAGACCTCCTTAATAACCTTATTACTAGGGTATTTTTCTAATTTCTTATAGCTCACTCTATTGGTCAAATGATCCATCATTTTATCAACATAATCTGAAGTATTTAATACAATGGTGGCATTACCTTTATCCGCCTTGAGGATTGTAATGTTCTTGTTCCGTCTAAGTCCTCTTAATGCTATAGCTTCCTCCTTACTGATGTTTCTACTGGGGATTTTAGCACGCCTTATTTCTACTGCACATTCCTGTCTTATCGTTTCGGATGTATCCAAGGGAAGAGGCCTGATGGCAGCCTCAATATCACATATCAGTTCTTTCACGAGAATCTTGTTAGGAGCCATCGTGAAGTTGAGGCCGTAGTCTAATACCCATTGGCTTGGAGGATCTAGTTGTTCATTAGAGAGGTTAATTACATTGGAGGATGTGTTTGTGTTACTGTTGACTAAGTCACCCAGTTGTTGTTTCTTGAGATGCACAAATTTTAATTGTTGTTTTGATAACTTCGTGCTCAAAACCTCATCAAAATATATGGAAATCTTGGCATGGGTCGCATCCCATAGGTCTGTGAAAATAATATTTGCAATATTGATGTGCAATGTACAAGATTCGTTGGACAATGCCTCAAGATCCTTCCTCTTGGATTCAATTTATGCCCTGACGAGAGAGAAACTCACTGTGCGAAAAATTTGGTTGTATCTTCCAGCATTCAAATGGTGGTTGATCGCAACAAACTTCAGAATGATATCCTCATCTCTGCATTGCTTCAAAAAATCGATATCTTCTAAACGATGTGCCATTTTTATCTTAAATTTCTCGAGGAGTCTGAATCCGTCCAGTGCATCCCTTCCATGGAGGGAAAGAATATGGTTAAACATTATGAAGACACAGGAGAAAAATAAAAAATATATAAAGGAACTATGCGTTAAAACATGAGAGTCAACGTGTTTTGATCCCTCCAGGGATCATCATTAGGAGGAGCACTCAAGAAAGAAAAGAGGCTCATCGAATAAGAAAATACTACACAATTAAATAGATGTCTAGATCCTTGAAACCCATGTTGAGAGAGGTCATCTTGGTAAAAATAAAACCCTAAGAAACGGTCAGGTAACGTATCTTAAGTCAACAAGTAACATGTCTTAAGTCAACAAGAACTGGTCTCCAACACTCGCTTAAATTCCATCCATCATCTCTTTTTAAATTATTGGGGTTTAACGTGATTTCCAAAGCCTCCATTACTTTACGCTTCCCATAGTTATCCAGTTTGGCCACAACTCTAGCATCCTCTAAACACACATGGCGGCTAGTTGTACAAGAATGTTCAACAAGGGATGAATTTTGGACTCTATTCAATTTTAGGTCGGCACCATGCTCTTTAAATCTGACTTTCATCGATATTCCTGTCTCACATCATTGGTACCGGACGAGCACATCATTGGTACCGGACAAGAGAAGAAATAGGTACCAAACAAATTGAACATTGGATGAATGCCGAAACGGGTACCAAATGAGTAGGAGTTGTGTCATAAGGTCTGCTTGGATCAATCAAGGTGATTAGAGAGAATTTAAAATCAATTATTCAATTCCACTTATTAAGAAATATCATAAATAACGATTTAAACATAGGTTACCTCATATATACATAAGAATGGCTAAAATACCTGTCTTTGAAGAAAATAGGAAAATGATGCATATGTCTGAGGTAAAGTTGGTGAAGATAGAGGAAAATATAAGGTAATTGGAGGCATCAAAAAGGAGACCCAACACTCTCTCTACCCCCATCCTCCCTCTCTCTACCCTCCATCCCACCCAATATCTCTTCTCTCTTTCTCTCCTACATATACCACCTCTTTCTCTCTCTCCTTGTTGTTAGCCTCACTCTCACTCTCTCTCTTCCCGTCTTCCTCTCCCCCTCACCACCTCCTTCTCTTTTCCCCTATTTCTACCTCCTTCTCTCTCTTTCCATCTCACTCTTGACCCATATTCTACTCTTGTTTCTCTCTCCATCCTCCCCTTCTCTCCCTCCTCGCTCTCTCTCTGCCTCCTCCCTCTCTCTCTCCATCTCACTCTTGACCTCTCATTTTCTCTACCCCCCTTCTCACTTTACCTCTTTCACACAATTCTCCCTCTTTCACCCACCATATCCCTCTCCCTCCCTCTCTCTCTCTTACACTCTCCCCACCTCCCCTCTTTGTCTTCCTCTCTCCCCCCTCACACTGTCTTTCTTCTTCTTTCTCTTGTTGATATTACGGTGGCTTCGGGAGGTATGAACCTCTTTTGTGACCTATGACGAGATTAGAATATTTCAGAAGGAAGAAAAGAAGTGAAGGAAACCCTAGACAAGTTGTCAGCTGCAGAAATACATTTAAATATGAATTTATTAGTACCCAGAAGAAGAGGTCGGCCCTGGCAATCTGCCAGAAATATTATAAATACAGGAGGCAAGTTCTCATTATTACACATTCTTAGAATTGCAGAGAGCCAGTTGTGCACACTGCATTTGACAGTTCTGTGTGCAGGTTTTTGGGGAAGGTGTAGCACCAGTTTCTGGGTGGACTATCTGATCAACTTTGTTTTCTCTTCTTTCTTGGTGCATTAGCCTCTCTTGGCTATTGATTGCTACCAGTATTCTTCTCTTTCAAGGTCAAGGTGCTCAGAGAGTGGCTTCGGCCTATGGTTGGGTGACAAGGGTATCGTCAATGGTAAAACGAGCACAATCTTCTATATTCTAATAGGTTATGGGCCCACACCTCCTTCATTCATCCTAAACGCTAGAAGGAAACATAGTCGCTAGGATATTGAGCTCGCTGGGAACTGTCGCTAGGGTTACTAGCAGGAGCAGCTTCCAAGAAACTGTCGCTAGGGTTACTAGCAGGAGAAGTTGCAGAAACCCTAATTCTCAGATCCGACACCTTGTGATGGAGAATCTTGCTCAAGGAGAAGATATTCAGATGATCCCTAGTTCAGCGCATCTTTTGGCTCCCTTAGAATATAGAAACGATGAAGTTGAAGTTTTGGATCAAGGCATGACCAGTTACCAGTCAACCGAAGAAATGAAAAAAATGATTAGTCTCTTACAGTACTCAGCACTCACTGGAACGATTGAACATGACATGTGGATAATCGATAGTGGTTCTTCTAGACACATGAAAAGAGATCAAGCCAAACTCTCAAATATTAATGAGAAGAAGACATCGTACAAAGTGGAGCTTGGAGACAAAAGCACTTACCCCACCGAAGGATTTGGACAAGCCTCCGTCAAGTTGGAATCAGGTAACCATGTTCACTTAAGCAATGTTTTGTATGTACCTGGTTTAGAAAAGAATCTTGTATCGATATCATGTCTAGAAGACAAAGGAAACAAAATAGCCTTCGTGGATGGAAAAGTGTTATCATGGCGTAAATACTCCAGCATAGAGAATTCTAGGGTTATTGGAAGTCATGAAGGAAATCTATATAGACTACTAGAACAAAATGAAAAAGCTCTCATACATGAAGAAGTCAACCCTAATGAGCTTTGGCATAGAAGGTATGCTCATATCAATTATCAAGCATTAACTTTTCTCAGAAGAATGGTTGAAGGAATACCAGAATTAAAATCTACACATGAAGGAATCTGCAAGGGATGTGCCCTTGGGAAGAATATCAAGAAACCATTCCCAAGTAGCAACAACAGATCTAAGGATATCCTAGATCTAATACACTCATATGTTTGTGGTCCAATGCCAGTCAGATCTCTAGGAGGATCTCTTTACTACGTAATCTTCATAGATGATTATTCAAGAAAGACTTGGCTATACCTACTGAAGACAAAAGATAAATTATTCAATAAATTCCAAGAATTCAAAGCGGAAATAGAAAACCCCACGAACAAGAAGATCAAGACATTAAGAACAGATAATGGAGGGGAATACACCTCAAAGGAGTTCGTTACATTTTGCAAATCAGCATGGATTAGGAGGGAGTTGATTGTTCCTAATAATCCTCAACAAAATGGTATAGCAGAAAGAAAGAACAGATCTATCGAAGAAACTGTAAAAGCCTTATTGAATGATCAAGATCTATCTATGTTCTTATGGGGAGAAGCAGCAATGATGACAATATATGTGTAGAACATAAGTCCTCATCATATATTGAAGGACATGAAACCAGAAGAAGCCTTCTCAGGTAAGAAACCTAATGTGGAAAACCTAAGAATATTTGGATGTCCAGTTTACTCTCATATTCCCAAGGACAAGAGGAATAAACTAGAACCTTCAAGAAAGAAGGGGATATTCGTGGGATATAGTGATTCATCCAAGGCCTATAGAATATATATTCTAGAACAACACAAGATCAAAGTTAGCAGAGATGTAACGTTCAATGAAAGGATGGCCTTCAGGAAATCCATCGAAAAAATTATAGAAGACGAAGAGCTTGAAGAACCTAATGAAGAAAACACAGAAAACGAAAATGACAAAAAGGATCAACCTGATCATCCTATGGAGCCATGTGAAAACAATGATTCAGATATCGTACCAAAGACCAAGAAACGACCAGCTTGGCTTGAAGCTACATTACAAGATGCAGAAAGACTCAAGGTTCCAGAAGGAACATCTAGGAAGAGTAAAAGTCCGAAAAGATTCTCAAGTTATGCAGCATACATGATGAATCTTCTAGATGAAGAACCTACCACATTTGAAGAAGAAGTTCAAAAGGGACAATGGAAATAAGCTATGGTGGAAGAACATCAATCCATTATGAAAAATGAGGTATGGGAAATTGTACCTAGACCTAAAGAAAAATCGGTGGTAACCTCAAAATGGGTATACAAGGTCAAACATGCAGCAGACGGAAGCGTGGATAAATACAAGGAAAGATTTGTGGCTAGAGGGTTCTCCCAGAAGGAGGGAGAAGATTATGAAGAAACCTTTTCTCCGGTGGATAGATTTACTTCCATCAGAGCTATCATATATCTTGTCGCTTTCATGGGATGGAACCTACATCAGATGGATGTAAAGACAACTTTCCTCAATGGAGCTATTGAAGAAGAAGTGTATATTGAGCAACCTCAAGGATTCGAGGCACATTCCAGAGACACTCACGTTTGTAGATTGAAGAAAGCTCTATATGGACTCAAGAAAGCTCCAAGGGCTTGGTATGCTAGAATGTACAGTTATCTAACGAGACTTGGTTTCTCCAAGAATCATGCAGATCCAAACCTCTACTACAAAGTCGTGGATAATGCACCTATGATTCTACTATTATATGTTGACGATCTATTCATAATAGGTGAAGAGTCTCTCATTATCCAGTGCAAGAAGGAATTAGCTTCTGAATTTGATATGAAAGATCTAGGTCTCATGCACTATTACTTGGGACTAGAAGTATGGCAGAAGCGTGGTGAAGTATTCCTTGGAAAAGGAAAGTACACAATAAAGATCCTTCATAAATTTGGAATGATGGACTATAATCCCATGGACACTCCTATGAATGCGGATATAAGAAAAGTGAAAGTTCCAAATTCTAATCCAATAGATTCATCTCTATATCGACAACTAATTGGGTCATTGATGTATTTGGTAAATACTCGACCAAACATTTTATTTTTCATGAATACACTAAGCCAGTTCCAGGTGGAACCAAGACATGAGCATTGGATAGCTGCAAAGCATGTATTAAGATATATTTGTGGAACAATAAACTATGGTTTGAGATATACCGCATCTAGTGATATACAACTTCATGGATTCACAGACTTAGATTGGGCAGGAAGTACAAAAGACAGAAAGAGTACTTCAGGTATGTGTTTCAGCTTGGGCTCCGCTATGATATCTTGGGGCAGCAGGAGACATAAGTTCATCACACTCATCACAGCAGAAGCAGAGTATATGGCAGCATGTGAAGCATGCACAGAAGCAGTATGGTTGAGGAAGTTAATCTCTGATTTATTTGATCAGATTCCAGAATCGACCATAATATATTGTGATAATCAGAGTTGTATAAGATTATTAGAACATCCTGTGTTTCATGAAAAGTTGAAACACATTAAGATCAAATACTACTTTATTTGAGATAAATTCCAAGAAGGAGAGGTAAAGCTCGAGTATATCCCCACTGATGAGCAGACAACAAACATCCTGACAAAACCTCTATCCATAATAAAGTTTGCATATTTCCAAGAGAAGATGGGGATCATGGAAATAACTCCCTTAGCTAAAAGGAAAGACTCTCCAGGTTAGGAGGGAGAATTGAAAAATATTATTGAAACATTTATCTTTGTGATTAAAAATAGTCCAGATTGGACAGATTCCTATTCGGAAAGTGGATTGAGATTTCTGATGGACAGTGACTTCCCATTGTGGTTAACATGGGAAGTAGTCTGATTGATGATGTATCATAGACAACGACTTCCCATTTTGGTTAACATGGGGAGTGGTCTAGGGAAGTCTCTCTTCTTGAGGGTTACTCAAAAGACTGGCCTGCCTTGCTGGACAACTATTTCTCATTGTGGTTAACATGAGGAATGGTCTGTTTTGGAAATTGATATAGGACAAACTTTTCCTCTTGTGGTTAACAGAGGAAATGGTCCGGACAGTCATTCCTTATGGTTATACATTCTCTCCAGGGTGCACTTTGATTAGTGTAGGAAGAATGGCCCAGGGTGGGGAATGGTCCAAGCTCAGCAATCAGGGACAAACATTCCTTAGGGTTTATAAATTCTCTCCAGGGTGCACTTTGACTAGTGTAGGAGGAATGGCCCAGGGTGGGGAATGGTCCAGACTCAGACATTCCTTAGGGTTCATACATTCTCTCCAAGGTGCACTTTGATTAGTGTAGGAAGAATGGCCCAGGGTGAGGAATGGTCCAGGCTCAGAAATCAGAAACAATCATTCTTCTTTGTTTGAGAAGAATAGGGAAGATAGTCCATTGTTGATGTTATATACTGAGGGCAGATATTCTTTAAGATCTCACAGATGTGAGTGAAAGATTGACATAAATGATTCAATTTATTCTTAACAATATTTTATGTGCAAGTTGTTATCAGATGATTGTTATGGAGACAACCTATCTCCAGAAAGTAGAGATATACTATTGTGGTGGATATGTTCCACTGGTTGTGACTATGTGTCATGGTTTGAGTAGTTGTGTACTACCATGGATAGACACAGTTGTGTTTTATCAATTGATATTGTACCAGTTGACATAGGAGATTATCGAGTTGGATAATAATGATGGTGCTCATGATACTACCAGTTGAATGGTCTGTTTGTGCTCAAGACCATACCTCCCTAGCTAGGAGGGAGTGTTAATATTATGGTAGCTTCGGGAGGTATGAACCTCTTTTGTGACCTATGACGAGATTAGAATATTTCAGAAGGAAGAAAAGAAGTGAAGGAAACCCTAGACAAGTTGTCGACTGCAGAAATAGATTTAAATATGAATTTATTAGTACCTAGAAGAAGAGGTCGGCCTTGGCAGTCTTCCAGAAATACTATAAATACAACAGGCTAGTTCTCATTATTACACATTCTCAGAATTGCAGAGAGCCAGTTGTGAGCACTGCAGTTGGCAGTTCTGTGCTTAGGTTTCTAGGGAAGGTGCAGCGCCAGTTTCTGGGTGGACTATCTGATCAACTTTGGTTTCTCTTCTTGCTTCGTGCATTAGCCTCTCTTAGCTATTGATTGCTACCAGTATTCTTCTCTGTCAAGGTCAAGGTGCTCGGAGGGTGGCTTCGGCCTATGGTTGGGTGACGAGGGTATCGTCAATGGTAAAACGAACACAATCTTCTATATTCTAACATCTCTCCACTCCCCTTTGTTTCTTCCTCTCTCTGACTCTCACACTCTCATACACTCTCTCTCTACCCCCCCTCTATGTATTCCTATCTCTCCCTCTCAAACTCTCACACACTATAACAAGTTTGGTACATCGCAAGGAAAGAAATGGCCTTGACCTAGACATGTCAAGACCTTGACCTAGACATAGGCATAACAAGACCTAGACATGGAAAGGCATGGAAAGACCTATACCTATACCTAGAACATAGACCATCACCTAAACCATAGACCATGACATAGACATATACAATGACCATGATGTAGTCCATGAAATAGACCTAGAGTTAGACCTAGACCATGACCTAGACCATGAGTTATACCTAAATCGTGACCTAGACCTATACCATGAGCATGCACATGACCATGACCATGACCTACACCATGACCTATATATTGACCTAGACCATGACCTAGACCCCCCTATCTCCATCTAAGCCTAGGCATAACCTATACTCGACCCTTAACCCCATCCACACTTAATCTCTAAATGAACTATGCATATACCTATTGTTAAAGGCCCCACAACCCTTGAACCCACGTCTTGGTTCTCTAACCATTTCTCCATGCTTTAAAACACTTTCAATCCTAAGCCCTTAGGTTGGGCGCTTATCCTTTCCCAAAGGAACGTGTGCCTACTTGGAAATTTTGTGTGCCAAACACACTCCTCAACCTATTCTATCTCAAAGGTAAGTCAAGACAAGTCAAGGAAAGGAAATACATGGCATGGCATGAAATGGAAAGGCAAGGCACAAAAAATCGAGGTGCGTGCCAATGATGTTGTTAAAAATGAAAAATGGTAGGGATGGGACTCAGAGCATGGGATGGAAAATTTTGTTCCCAAAATCAAAATTAAATTAATTCGAAGTATGACGAGTGGGTGACAAAAGGACTTAAAAGAAAATAGGGTAGAGCATAGAGAAGAAAATGACAGATATGAGAGGAGATAAGAGAATTGGTTCTTTGGTTTGGGAGAAAGAGAGGAGAATAGAGCATTGGTTCGCTAGGTGGTGGAGGTAGGTAGGTATCATAATTTATTTTATTTCTTAATAAAATATTTTACTTGAAATATGAGTGAGTTATGTTTTATTATTTCATTCATAGACATCAAAGAAATCTAAACGTCTTCTAAAGGAGAGTAAGGGCTCACGACGAATAAAGGATATGTGCAACAAAGAAATGTAGCCTCCTCTATAAGGTGAGTGTTAATTTTTTATTCTTCTTCCAATGGAGTAATTATACAAGTACTTCTATGAACATGACCATGACCTAGACCATGAACTAGATTTGACCATGACCTAGACCCCCCTAGCTCCATCTACGCCTAGGAATAACCTATACTCTACCCTTATCCCCCTCCACACCCAAGCCCTAAGTACATTATGACTATACATCTTGTTTAATAATGATATTTTATGGATATGACCATTCACTTATGGTTTAATGATGAATATGGTACGTTGATTCTTCTTTTTTATTTTAATATAAGCATAATTTTTAGTGGATTTGATATTATTTATATGGAATATCTATCGTTCTTTCACAATTAGTGTTCAACATGCCCTAGATTATGTATGATGAAACACTTATCTATATGTACTCTCAAACACTCTCTCTCTCTACCCTTCTCCTCCCTCCATTTCTCCCCTCTCTTCCACTATATCTCATCTCTCTCTCTCTCCTACATCTACCATATCTCTCCCACCTCTCTCTCTCTACTGCCCCCTTTTGTTCTTTCTCTCCCACCCTCTCATGCTCTCAAACAATCCATATCTACCCCCTTCTCTTTGTACCTATTGTATATAACCCTTTCTATCTCACTCCCTGTATCCCCCTCCCTCTCTCCCCCCCACTCTCCCCACCTTTCTTTCTTTTCTTCTATCTAACCCCCCTTCCCTCTCTCCTCCCACTTCCTCTCAATATCTCTCTCTACCCCCCCTCTCTATCTCCCTATCCCTCACTATCATACACTCTCTTTGTCTTCCCCTCTCAGACTCTATTTATTCCTCTCTCTCAACCCCACCTCTCTACATCGCAAGGAAAGAAATGGCCTTGACCTAGACATGTCAAGACCTAGACCTAGACCTAGACATAGCAAGACCTAGACATGACAAGACCTAGACCATGAACTAGACCTATACCATGACCATGACGTAGACCATGACAGAGACCTAGAGATAGACCTAAACCATGACCTAGACCATTACATATAGCTAGGGCTAGACTTAGACCATGACCTAGACCTATACCATGACCATGACCTATACCATGACCCATAGTTTGACCTAGACCATGACCTAGACCCCCCTAACTCCATATAATCCTATGCATAACCTATACTCGACCCTTAACCCACTCCACACTCGATCACTAAGTGAATTATGCATATACCTCTTGTTAAAGGCCCCACAACCCTTGCACCCACATCACCCACATCACCCACATCTTGATTTTCTAACCATTGCTCTATGCTTCAAAGAAATTTCAATCCTAATCCCTTAGGTCCTAGTTTTCCCCAAACCCCTATACATATTTATTCATAAAGATGTTTGATCAATAATAAATGATATATTAATTTCATTAAGAGCGCACACATGCTCTTGTGACTTGAAATCCTTGTGATTGTCACTCATCCATGCCCAACAAGAACATGTGTGCGTTCCTAGAACGGTCAATGCGCTTTAGTGCGCACACATTTTAGTAATGTGCACTCTTTCCTACTGGGAATTTTTATGTGCCAAGCACACTCCTCTTCCTCATCTATCTCAATCCCGACATCTACAAAAAAAATAGCAGGAACAAACAAGGTTTTTTTTTAGTCTTGTTGTTTAATTCATAGACAACTTTGTGCTATTGAAAGAGAGTTGTGGGAAGAATTGGAAGACAAATTTGTACAAGTAGAATTGGAATTGTTGGTTGTGTCTTCTTGGAATTGGAAGAAATATTTGTCCAATTGGAATTGTTAGTTTTCTTATTGTGTAATGCCAAGAAAAATTTGTCCAATTGGAATTGTTAGTTGTGTCCTCTTGTGTAATACCAAGACACATTTGTCCAATTGGAATTTTTAGTTGTGTAATACCAAGACAAATTTATCCAATTGAAATCGTAATTGTTAGTTGTGTCTTCTTGTGTAATACCAAGACAATTTTTTTCAATTGGAATTGGAATTATTAGTTGTGTCTTCTTTTGTAATACGAAGACAAATTTTTCCTCTTGGAAATGGAATTATTAGTTGTTCCTTGTGTAATACAAAGACAAATTTGTGGTGGTGTGCTTGGAAGCCAATTTTTCTCTTTAAACATGGGGAACCAATGGATTCGAGAAAGAAAGTCCTCGAGGAAAGAGAAACCCATCGAAAAGGTAGAAGAAGAAAGAGAAAAGGAAAAGTTACGTATGTCAAAGCATAGGATTTTAGAAGAGGGAAATATAATTTATATCGGAATAGATGTTGTTGTTGTTTCTCCTCCATCACCATAAGAAAAGAGTAGGAGTTCAATAGAGACCAATCCATGCAATATCTCATCAAGAAAAAATGTTGTAGATGACCAGATGATGAACAATTTGCTTGGAGATGATTATACAATGGATGGAATTAGAGAGGCAATTGGTGCGCAACATTGTGGTGAATAAGTTCATGTGGTGCAACCTCTTTTGGATAGTCAGACACTCCAAAAACTAGTCAATCCCATGTCCACTATCCTTCTATATTTGATCCACCAATGACTGAAGGGGAAAGAACTAAAACATTGTTAACTCCACAACATGGAGGTCAAGAGTGCTAGAATAGGGGTTCATCGTCCCTACCTAGATTGAGCAGTGTGCGACGAAGAACTCCTAAACACATTCAGGTGGATGAAAGTGGTCTATAATCACTTCAAGGTAAGTTACCTAACCGTACTATTCGTTATCATTCTTATAAAATATTTAAAGAATATTTTGAACCAAAATTCAATGCCGCTAAATGTCAATTATTTTTTGCTTTGTTAAAATCTAGAAGTTTGACTATTGTTAGGATAATTTTAAGCATTAAAACAGTCAAAAGTTTATAAACAAGTCATCATGTTGTTAGAAACCTTGTAGATTATTTCCAAAGAATTGGTAAGAAATATCGTTCTAAATAATGCAATGCATCCTACGTGTCTTGTTACACTCAATTGTTGGCAAGATCACAAGAAAACATCGTTTGCTACAACAAACCTCTCATCTCATGAAATGCAACATCAAAACCCTTAGAAAGTATTCTCATAGATGAGATAACCTCGACATAGGTGGCCCAACAGATTTCTAGGCCTTTACTGGTAGGCTACCTTGTTCTGACATGAAGTTAATTGGAGTAGTGAAGGGACTAGTACATGATTTATGTCATGAGAACACTAGGCTTTCTTCCAACCAAAAACATGTACTAAAATTGAGAAGGGAATCTAGGGACCATGAACCCCATATTTAAAACTTTCTTGACATTATACAAACATAATTGTATGAGAGATTCAAGACAGTACATAGTGCACTTAACTTGGGCCAAATATCTTTCCATAAATGCAAGCCTTGATATGTTCGAATAAACACAATTCATAACACATGTTGTTATAGATATCACATTGAGTATAGTTATTATTATGAAACACACACACACACACACACATATTGTGTTTTTCATAACACCCTTTTGCAGGAATGCTCAGTGATATTGCCGCCATCGTCATCTAGATACTTTATTCACAACATATTGTGTACAAGGCTAGAGGGTTCTACATTTTTTCAAAAATCTTGCTTACATGGGACATTCCCCAGGTGTGGTGGAATGGCATTACTAAGCAAGTGCATCCATGCAAGTGATGAGTATGAATTGGGGAGGAAGGAGGTTACCTTGTAAATCTTTAAATATGTCGCACATGATGGAGGGTAGGAAAGAAAAAATATACAATTGGTGATCTCCCAGGTATGAGTATGTGACTTCATGAAGGACTCCATCGAAAAAGGCACAAAAATATGTTCAACATGTGCATGTGTCTTAATTGCAGAATAATCATTTTAGAATATGAAAAGATACATTTCTCATTGGTATTGTTTTATCAGTGGTTGATTTTGTTGATAACTACACCCTTCAATCGTAAAATGAGATTGAAAGCCAATATTATCACTCAGAGAAGGTCAATGTAATGGTTCATATCACATACAAGAATGGACATGATAGTAACAAAGAAAACTGAGTTATATTGGAGTATCACTTCTACTTAAGTGATGATCGGTGCCATGTCTTAGACTACGTACAACATTGTTTTTAGTTTTTTTACAATCATCTTAAGGAAAAGAAAATACATATGGATCAACATTGGATTTGGTCAAATGGTTGCGTAAGTCAGGTAAAAAATTCTCATGTATTTCAATGGTTGTGTATGTTGCACAAAAAACTCAAGGTACCACACATTTGGAACTATTTCGAGTGAGGGAACGAGAAAGGGGAGCATAATGGAGTAGATGCACGCATAAAAATAGAATTACACAGGCAAGAAATGAATTTCATATGTACTTCCCTCATTCGAGATGCGAAATCCATTTTTGAATGGTGTTCTTCAGTAATGGGAGAGGGAACATGAACCCGTGAAGACCAATCACACAGGAAAGGACATGTACATAGATATTTTTTGGAGGCGGTTGATGTATATTGATCATAGTGGTATGAATGCAAAACAATCCAGGGCACTTGTGGATTCCATTCAGTTAGAACATCAGACAATGCAATAGTTGAAATATGGACGAGAAACCTCTCTTGCTTCTGTGGTCCATGTAGTAGTAATGAATGGGATGATTGTGAATCAACAGACTGGGTTGATAGATGGCATTGTGTATAAATACCCATTGGTCAATGTATAACTATGGAATTATCCTAGTTGGAGGAGGACCAATCAACTATTTCGGCAGATTATGATCATGTCTCAGATCTCGTACTGTCAGGTTCATTGAAACCTTCTATTACATTTTGAATAACTAGCATCAATGCTTTATGGTTTGGTCATTTAGTGGACTCACGTGTTGGAACTCCTTTTTTTGCAGGGAACATATATGTTGTGGTTTCCCCAAGAGGTAATGAATGTGGCACTGATTATTGTATGGCACATTACTCAAAGGGAAAACAAACCCTCATGCAATCAGTAACAGACTCCAAAGGCATTGAATTTTTGATTAGGTCGATGATTATTAAAGGAAAATATCTGACACGGGATGGAAGAACATGGAAGAAAGGTGGATATGTATTTCAAGATTATAGAATAGGTGAAGTCATTTACCACTTTACGAACGTGGTTGTTGGTACAAACTTCCAACTACAAACAATGCCAAGTAAGAACTCATCAAAGGTACGATACTTCTTGCCTTACTCTAAGCATGAGAAGTTAATGGAGACCATCAGTGTTAGAAGTGATCATGATGGTCTACTTGAATGACCATAGGTATGTGAAAGGAATAATTGAACACATATTTCAGATTTATGAATTATTGACATTTTGGATTCATTTTATGGTTGTTATGGTATTCTTGTATTTTCCTTTCCTTCCCATGCCTTTTCATGCCATGCCTTGCCATGCTTTGCCTTGCCATGCCATGCCTTGCCTTTCCTTGCCTTTCCATGCCATTCCATGCCTTGCCTTTCCTTGCCTTGCCATGCCATGTCATTCCTTACATTTCCTTCACTTGCCATGCCATGCCTTGTCATGTCATGCCATGCCTTGCCTTTCCTTGCCTTGTCATTCCATGCCTTGCCTTGACATGTCATGTACTGCCTTTCCTTGCCTTGCCTTTCCATGCCATGCCTTGACTTGCCTTCAATTGTCATGCCATGACATGCCATGCATTGCCTTGCCATGCCATGCCATGTCATGCCTTGCATTTCCTTCACTTTCCATGCCATGCCATGACATGCCTTTCCTTGCCATGACATGCCTTCCCTTGTCATTCCATGCCATGTCATTCCTTTCCTTGCCATGCCATGCCTTTCCATGCTATGCCATGCCTTTCATTTCCATGTCATGCCTTTCCTTGTCATGTCTTGCCTTACTTTTCCATGCCATGCCTTTCCTTTCTTTAACTTGCATTGCCTTGCCTTTCCATTCCATGCCATGCCTTTCCATGCCTTTCCTTGATTTTTCTTGCCAATCCATGCCATGCCATACCATGTCTTTCCATGCCATGCCTTGCCTTTCCATGCCTTGCCTTGCCATGCCATGCCATGCCATGCTTTGCATTTCCTTCACTTTCCATGCCATGCCTTGCCAAGTCGTGCATTGCCTTGCCATGCCATGCCTTTCCATGCATTTCCTTGTCATTCCATGCCTTGCCTTGTCATGCCTTTCCATGGACAAATATTTGATCAATATGGTATAAATATGCAATTATTTCAAAATCATAAATCAAATAGCTCTCACCTTGCCATGTCATGCCATGCCTTGCCTTTCCATGTCATGCCATGCCTTGCAATACCTTTCCTTTCCATCCCATGCCATGCCTTTCCATGTCTAGCCTTACAAGGTGTTAACTTGTCAAACATATGTAATAAGCACTGAGAAAAACTCTAGTTATGAAGATCCTCCATCAAACACTTTTTTAGGAAACGCTATGACACCGAAGGGGCCCCTTTAGTTGAAACTTGGTGCCCCAGATCCAATGCAACTGAAAATTCATCCATCCGAGTCCCAGTTTGATTTTTATCACAAGTTGTAACTCGCTTCCTCAAGCCATTCAGGGAGATGTTGTCAATTTGGTACCGAGGCATAAAATCCAAACTAAGCAACATAATGGAGTTTCATAAGCTCCTGCACATCTGTTTGGCCAAGGCCCACGCTATTCACAATTGCCCGACACCATGTTCTTGAAAATCAACCTCTTGTTCAGAAATTGCACCATGCCTCATTGAGTAAAACCCTAGTTCTAGAGATCCTACATCAAACACTTTTCTGGGAAATGAAATGATAGTGAAAGGGGATGCACTAGCTCAAACTCGATGTCCCAGATCCAATGAAATCAATGATTCATCTATCTAATTCCTGGTTTGAGTTTTATCATGAGTTGCAACTCACCTCCTCAATCCATTCAGGGACAAGTTGACAATTTGGTCCGGGGGCATAAAATCCAAACCAAGCATCATAATGGAGTTATGTAAGCTCCCACACGTCTATTTGGCCAAGTCCCACATGACCATGCTACCCACAATTTTTCAACACAATGTTCTTGGAAATCGACCTCTTGTTCAGAAATTTCACTATGCCTCATTGACCAATACCCTAATTCTGGAGATCCTCCATCAAATACTTTTTCAAAAAATGGAATGATAGTGGAGGGGCCCCACTAGCTGAAACTCGATGGTCCGGATTGAATGCAACCGACGATTCATCCATCTGAGTCCCAATTTGAGTTTTATCACGAGTTGCAATTCGCCTCCTCAAGCCATTCAGGGACATGTTGGTAATTTGGTCTAGGGGCATAAAATTCAAACTGAGCAACATAATGGAGTTTCATAAGCTTCTGCACATATATTTTTCCAAGGCCCACGCAACCACGCTACCCAAAATTTCCTGACACAGTTTTCCTGAAAACGACCTCTTGTTCATAAATAATACTATGCCTCATTAAACAAAACCCTAGTGTCGATGATCCTCCAACAAATAGGTTTCCAAGCAACAGAATGATAGTGGAGGGGACCCATTAGCTGAAACCCGGTGCCTCAAATCTAATGCAACCGACGGTTCATCAATTTGAGTCTCAGTTTGAGTTTTATTATGAGTTGCAACTCACCTTCTCAAGCCATTCAGAGACATGTTGGCAATTTGGTCCAAGGGCATAAAATCTAAACCAAGCAGCATAATGGAGTTCCATTAGCTCCCGCATGTTTTTTTTTCCAAGGCCCACATCACCACTCTACCCACAATTTCCCTACACAGTATTCTTTAAAATCAGGACCAGGATACCCACAATTGTCTGGCACAATGTTCTGGAAAATCGACCTCTTGTTCAGAAATTACACTATGTCTCATTGAGAAAAACCCTAGTTTTGAAGATCCTTCATCAAATGGTTTTTCAGGAAATAGAATGATAGTGAAGGGGCCCCACTAGATGAAACTCAATGCCTTGTATCCAATACAACTGATGATTCATTCATTTGAGTCTTGGTTTGAGTTTTATCGTGAGTTGCAACTTGCCTCCTCAAGCCACTCAGGGACATGTTGACAATTTGGTCTGGAGGCATAAAATCCAAACCGAGCAGCATAACTGAGTTTCGTAAGCTCATGCATGTATTTTTGGCCAAGGCCCATAGGACCATGTTACCCACAATTTCCCGGCACAATGTTCCTAAAAATCGACCTCTTGTTCAGAAATTGCACTATGCCTCATTGAGAAAAACCCTAGTGTCGGAGATCCTCCAACAAACAATTTTCTGGGAAACAGAATGAAAATAGAGGGGCCCCACTAGCTGAAACCAGGTGCCTCGAATCTAATGCAACTGATGTTTCATTGATCCGAGTCCTAGTTTGAGTTTTATCACGAGTTGAAACTCGCCTCCTCAATTCATTTAGGGACATGTTGGCAATTTGGTTTGGGGGAATAAAATCCAAACCAAGCAAAATAATGGATTTTTGTATGGTCCCGCACATTTTTTTTTGTCAAGGCCCACACGACCAAGCTACCCACAATTTCCCAACACAATGTTCTTGAAAATCGGCCTCTTGTTCAGAAATTGCACTATGCTTCATTGAGGAAAACCCTAGTGTCGAAGATCGTCCAACAAACAATTTTTCGGGCAACGGGTGTTATAGCAAATTTGACCTCACTCCACTCATCTTGCTTGTATGACATTCCATTTCCCTCTACAGACTTAAATTCCCCTTTTTGTTTACTCCAGATCTAAAAATACATATTTTTTTCCATATACGTGACCTACCAATTATACAACTCGCGTATATGCAGGTTGCTCCACTACAACCCACGTACATTAGGTTTGGTGCTCAAAAATTAAAAAATATGTTGATTTTCCATGACATGTCACGTGATCCATGACCCTTGACCTTCCATATACTATAAATGCTCTGATTCGACCCTTCAATTCCATTTGGAGGCAATAAATTGAGCTATATCCAAGCCTTGAAAAAAAACACATCATTGAGAGAAAATATACTCTAGAGAAATTTCACTTCATATTGAGTCTACATCCCTTTGTCCTTGAAAGCCTGAACTTCTTGTGTTCAACCCCCAATCTCTTCCTATCTTGTGATGGAGAACCTCATTGACTCCTACATGTGAGATTGCCTTTGTGGAGGATTGAAGTGGTGGAGGCTCAAATGGAGGGACTTAGTTTCTCGGTTCTGATATGTGTTGTTACACAAGTTTGTCACCTATGTTCTTCTACTGATTACATTAATAGAAATATTTTTTTCTTGTCCAATTGATATCTTGCAAATATTTGAATTACTTTCCATGGGAGTATTTATTATGTATGTTAATGGATTATGCTAATTTATATGTTAACATTATATATCATCACCACATGCTTGCATATCTTGGTTTTTGAGGACAAGTTGTAGGTATAAAGCTTTGGGTCTTGTGCTCAACAATGGTCTTCTTCGAACGTTCGAACAAGGTAATATTCTAGCCTTATCTTGTTAACATTTCATTTATATATCATGTTTGAGATTAGAGTTGATTTTTGGGTGTCGTTTCGTCTGTTTTGGTTTTCCCCTAGCCATAGATATATTTTCCTCGTAACAACGGGATGACATCGGAGGGGTCCCACTAGCTGAAACTCGGTGCCTCGGATCCAATGCAACCGACAAAATGTCGATCCGAGTCCTCATTTGATATTTATCGCGAGTTGCAACTCACGTCCTCAAGCCATTCAAGGACATGTTGGCAATAGACCTAGACCTAAACCATGACCATGACCATGACATAGACCTATACCTAGACCTAAACCATGACCTAGACCTAGACCTAGACCAAGACCTATATCTACACCATTACCATGACCTATACCATGACATAGACCATGGAAAGACAAGGCATGACAAGACAATGTCTTGGTATAGGTCTAGGTCTAGGTATGGAAATGCAAGGAAATACATGACAAGGCTAAGCAAATATATGCATGACAAGACAAGACAAGGTCTAGGTCTAGGTCTAGGTATACATGTTGTATCTTGTTATAAAAGTTATTGAGTTGAAAGATTAGTTTTTATTTTTTTAATTTTAAATAAGGCCTTGAAGTTATGTTGTTTTCCATGCAATCCAAAAGAAATTATGGATCAATAGTATAATGAAACTACAACATAAGGATGGGACATAAACCTATTTAGTGAAATCCCTTTCTATATAAATCCTATTAATTATGATAATATGTATTTCACAACTACGAAGATACCTTAGATATATGAATAAAGAGAGCTTATGTTATGGCATTGAAATTCTCATGCAAGTATTTTTATCTAAGATAGATGGGATAACAAGTTGTAGAATTACATGCTTAATGAATCCTTTGATTGTAATTTTTACGTATTAAACTTGTTCATTTAGTACAAGCATTATTTTTTTAGGAGAAAAAAAGGTATAATACATGAATGCCATTATTTTTTTATTAAATTAATTTGATAACAAATTCTCTCTAATGATGAAAATAACTATATGTTTACAAACAATTAGTTTTATGAATATCATAATGAAAGTACCTTTTAGATGAATTTTGGTTAGCCAAGGCATGACCTGGTATGGAAAGTCAAGGCATGACATGGCAAGTGAAGGAAATGCAAGGCATGTCATGACATGGAAAGGAAATACATGGCAAGACATGGCATGTCAAGGCAAGGCATGTAATGACATGGCAAGGCATGTAATGACATGGCAAGGAAAGGAAAGGCAAGGCAAGGCATGGCATGGCATGGAAAGGCAAGGCATGGCTTGGCAAGGAAAGGAAAAGAAAGGTGTGGCAAGACAAGGCATGCCATGGCATGACATGGAAAGGAAAGGCATGGCATGGAAAGTCATGACAGAGCATGACATGGAATGGCATGGAAAGACAAGGCATGGCATGGAAAGGAAATGCATAGCAAGGCATGACATGGAAAGGAAAGGCATGGCTTGGCAAGGCAAGGCATGGAAAGGCAAGCCAAGGCATGGCATGTCAAGGCATGATATGACATGGAAAGGAAAGGAAATGCAAGGCATGGAATGGCATGGAAAGGCAAGGCATGGCATGGAAAGTGAAGGAAATGCAAGACATGACATGGCATCACATGGAATGGCAAGGCAAGGCATGGCATGGCATGGCAAGTGAAGACAAGGAAAGTAATGACATAGAAAGGAAAGGCATGGCATGGAAAGGCAAGACATGGCATGGAAAGGAAAGGTAATGCAAGGCACAACATGGCATGGCATGACAAGGCAAGGCATGACTTGGCAAGACAAGGCATGACATGGAATGACAATGCAGGGCAAGGCATGGCATGACATGGAAAGGAATGGAAATGCATGGCATGGCAAGGCAAGGCATGCCATGGCATGGAAAGGTAAGGCATGACATGGAATGGTAAGGAAAGGCATGGAAAGGCATGGAATGGAAAGGCAAGGCATGGCAAGGCAAAATCACTTTGTTGGATGGAAATGAAATTTCTGATATAAAGTTAAGTCATATGTCCCTAGAAAAAATGTTTTTTTATTTCTTGGGATGATAAATGTTCCTTTTTTTGTGATTCTTGTTTCATTACAATCCACAATTTGATTTGAAGTTTTTCTTGCATAATGTTATGGAAATACATATATTTATTATTGTATAGGTTAAAATGGGAAGCTACATGGAAATACATGCGAGGGATTAGTCTATTTTAGATCATAGTTGTGTTCTATGGACTTGTAAATGTAACAATCTATATTTTGTCCTTAGAAGGTTAGAACTTTGATTTTTACTTATCTTAGTGATTCATTGCTTAGTATTTGTTGGGTTTAGTTAAAATCACATAGACATTTGATATGTATACATATGGATCTATTTATGTATTGTAGAGTATTATTTTTATTGTTATGAGTTTATGATGATGATAGTTTTGTGATTTGTTCAAACATCCAAATTGAAATTTGGAACTTTGGTATGTGGATACTAATTCAAAATTATGTTGTAAATATACGATAGATGCAAGCATCGTGTGAATAAACACAAATCTATTAATTGAACATTAATACAGATAAGGATTCTCATATGAAATTTGTAATGTATATGCACATATATGAGCTATGTGATATCCAAATGGATATAGTGTTGAGGTGACCAAGGCATGGCATGACATGGAAAGGAAAGGCATGGCATGGAAAGTCAAGGAAAGGCATGGCAAGGAAACACATGGCATGGCAAGGGAAGGCACGGCAAGGCATGGCAAGGAAAGTAAATGCAAGGCATGGCATGGAAAGACAATCCATGGAAAGACATGGCACAACATGGTATGGCATGGGAAGGAAAGGCAAGGAAAGACATGGCATGGAAAGGCAATGCATGGTAAGACATGGCATGGAAAGGCAAGGCAATGCATGACATAGAAAGGTGCCATTCATGGAATGGTAAGGCAAGGCATGCAATGGAATGACAAAGCATGACATGGCATGGCATGGAAAGTGAAGGAAAGGCAAGACATGGCATGACGTGGCAAGACAAGGCATGACATGGCATGGCAAGGCATGGCATGGAAAGTCAAGGAAAGGTATGGTATGAAATGGAATGACAAGGAAAGTAAAGGTAAGACAAGGCGAGGAAAGGCAAGGTAAGGGAACATAAGGCAAGGCGAAGGTAATTAAATGCTAGGGAAGCAAGGCAAGGGTAAGCAAGCAAGGCAAGCAAAAGCTAGGCAAGCAAAAGAAATGCAAGGCAAGGCAAGGCTAGGCATTGATCACATACTTTGTTTTGGATGCCCCATCCACTTGGAATCTTGCACATTCATCCATGGAGTTTTCTAACTTGGAATTCACACATGTGGAGTGGTTGCATGCATGCACATTCTTGGAGGGAACATTCCATGTGGACACTTGGCATTTGAATTGGCTTGATGCCTATATTTGGTGGTGTGTCCCCTTCATGAGCATTATTTGGTGTATACTACTACTATTTTTGGATGAGGTCGAATTTCTTAGGAGAGTCTAATGTCCACATGTTGTAACATGGTCAACTCTTGATTGAGGACAGATCTAACAAATTCATTATTATAATATTTATTTGACTTGTCACAGAGTTAGTTAGCAAATAATAATATTTTATTGTATAAGATAAGAGACTCACTTTATAAAGAAGAATTCTCTCTCTCCATTGTAAAGGGTGGAAAATTTGGGAATTTAGGAGCTCTCCTCTTGGGCTATATTATAAAACATTTTGGCAAGCTTATTGGAGAATTTGAGGTATATTTTAATTTGATGTGAGGATTTATTGTGCACTCATATTTTATGTGTTGATTTTGTATTAAGAAGCCCTTGTAAGATGTTGTGATTGCAATTATAATGAACCATGCTTCATTTCGGATAGAGTAATGTGAGGTTTCAACTCTCTTATTGTTATTGTGATTATGTTATCCTACATGAATATTATTATTGGTTCCTGGAGTCTTAACTAGGATGGGACGTCGGTCTTTTGTCAAATTTAGGTAATGAGAACCATTAATTGCTTATGGGTTTAGCACTTAGCAATATTTTCCACCGTAAGATATTCGTTAATGTGTAACACAATTATTTATAATCACTTTAGAAAAAAATCATACTTTCATACACACAAAATTCATACACTTTGAAATTCAAACACTTTGAAACTCATACATTCATCAACATAAAATGCAGAAACAATGAGATTCATAAAAAACGTGTCATGAAATGCA
>ML786860.1:333326-354280 GCA_009831015.1 Picea engelmannii | reverse complement strand
AAGCCTTGTTGCAATAAAGGGAACCTTATCAAATTTGTAAGACTTGTTGCAATAAAGGGAACTTTTGGGTGGCATACTGTAAGCCTTGTTGCATTAAAGACAACTATACCGTTCCCTTTGGGTGGGAACCTTTTGGTGGCATACTGTAAGCCTTGTTGCATTAAAGACAACTATACCTTTAGATATTGTTGAGTAATAGTTTGAGGACCATAGAACCATACCATTAGATATTCTTGAATAATAGTTTGAGGACATCATCCTCTTTTACAATGCTTTCTTTTTGCTTTATACATTGTGATGATATTGATTGAGGAGTCTTTGAATGATGATGTGTCTCAAGGACTTACATTGATGATATTGATTTGAGGAGTCTTTGATTGATGATGTGTCTCAAGGACTTACATTGATGAGTGATAATGACTTGCTTGTTTTTTCCAAGAACCTCAATCACCCATGCATTTTTTTTTGGGGTTTTCTTTAAAGGTAGTTTGACTTTTTATTTAAATTGCCTTTAGTGATGTTCTTATCTTTTTGTTTTTGGATTAACTCTTTTTTATGAATTCTAGCATTGGAACTCAACTTCTACCTTTGAAGTATTATGTTGCTCATTGTTCTTCGGAAAATTTGTTGCATTTGAAAATGCATTCTTTTGAAATCCTCGATATACTCATAAAACCATTTTTAAACATTTAATCTAGCACATCATTTGAATCCACCCAATACTTCGTCGAGTGCTTTATGAGTTTCACTTTTCAAAATTGAATCGATAATTCAATGCCCAACTTTATCAAAGTTTCATCTTTTGAATTTAGTTTGTTTGATACACTCATTGGACCATTCTTGAAAAGGAAATCCTTATTATCTTTCGAATGTCTCAAATATTTTGTTGGGGGTCTATTGAAGATCATCTTTCGAATGTTCCTGATGGTTTGATGAAATTGTTTCAAATGTCATCTTGTTGGATTACTGAGAGGGGGTGAATCAGTAATATAAATTTTTAATTCTTTTAACCGCGGTATGTAAGTGTTATTTATCTTTATGATCAATATATCATTATCATCCAATAAGTCTAGAGTAAATAAACTATGGACAATGAACAAGCATACACATACATAGTACACCATCATTTTTACGTGAAAGCCCAATGTAGGAGAAAACCACATAATGTTTTTTCTTATATGTCTTTAAGAATTGCATTCATTGTAAACACCAACTTCCTTTATTCTCCAGATGCAACTGGGAGGAGGCTCTGACCCCCTATATTTCCAGGCTACAACCTGAGGGAAGCTCCAACTCCCCAATTCTTTGGCTTCAACTAGAAGGAGGATACAACCCCCTATGTTCTTCGACTACAACTGGAAGGTGACTACAACCACCTATCATTGCCCTGTCCTGCTACCCTGAAATATAAGTGACAAATAATGAAACCATTGCCACACTATCACTGTGAGATATACCACTATAAACATGTACCAACCTATACCAACAACATGTAACCAACTTGTGCCACTGACCTGTAACCAATCTGTACTTGTACTCAGCCCGTACCAACAAAAACCCAATAGGTATGCGACCTATATACACTGCAGCTCATGTATGTATGTTCCATGTATATACTACAACCTACGTATGTACATTCCCTGTCTATACTGCAGCCTGTGTACACCTTCAGAAAAAGTAGGGTTTTCACCTTCTCTGAAACTTCAAACACTTTGTTGCCTCGGTCACTTCAACCTACAACCTGTCAATGTTTCTTATCTATAGTTGTATCCTATGCATACATCATTTTATATATTCCTTAACAAAATGCATCTCTATCTCTAGTCATATGCCATATATGTGTGTATAATCATGAACAAGTGTAATAACCCTCACATGGACTAGACATCAAACCCTCATTGATATACATCCTCTAATCTGGATTTATGAGAGGAACAAAATGAATAACAAACTGAATACAATAACACGGTGATACAGAGAACAACGATAGATATCCAATGAAAAATAACTTCTATTGAATAAATAAAATAGGTTGAAACTGTAAGACTACAGAACTAAAAACAACTTGCTCGAATGGTGGTAGCTATCTCTTAGAAGAGATGTGGCTGCTACGCACATCCGTCTAAGAAGAATGAACACAATGAGGCTCCAGAGGCCTTTTCAACATTGCTCATGAATGCCAAAACCTTATACATCCAAAAACCTAACCCTATAAAATGAAACGCTAAAAGTTATGTGGGCCCCGATGGGTAAGTTGGTACCTCAACTTCCCAAGGTCGTAACTTTTGCATACAACCTCTGTTTTAGGCACGTGATAGCTCATTGGGAAGGTGTTTTAGAGAACTACACATTATGTCGTGAAACTCTGACTTCATTTATAGTTTGATTATGGCAAGCCAAAAAACATTGTTTAGAGCCCCAAAACGGCCCTAGAAGTAGAGAAAGATGTACTAACATGAAAACTTCCAAAATAAGCCAGTTGGATTAGGTGGGAGGCCATTAATATCCACCTAGAAGTTGTGTAGGGCTTCATACATCCCCGTAAGTGTAGAACCCACAATAACAAAGAATTAAATAAGAATGTGTTGAACTCACAATTGTCAAGAGGAGGCGGTTCAAATAGGGTGGTGGCCACCCATATCCTCCTAAATCAATACTCCCCCCTTAGAAAGCAGTGGTCTCCATTGCATTGAGTGCCCCATCAAGTGAGGAAATTTCTGATGAATTTGGCACTGGGTGAGCCATTTTCCTTGGTGCAGGAGCTGCCTTGCCTTGACAAACTGATAAAGTTGATCCTCTACTGGCGAGTGCCCTTGATCTGTGTATCCACTATCTAATCAATGGATTCCTGTTCCATGTAGTCAGGGTTGAGCTCTGTTGGTTTCAATTGTTCTATTATCTCTGAGGTGTCTAATAATGGTGGAAAATATGGTCGGAGGAGGTCCACATTGAACAATGGGTGCAAGCCAAATAAGGGAGGAGTGTTGAGCTCAAAAGCATTGTCTCCCATAGCCCTGGTGATAGTGTAAGGCCCATAGTGAAGTGGAAGGAGCTTCTGATGGGGCCCTGTAAGGAATTCTTTCTACAAATGTAACCAGACCTTGTCTCCCACCTGAAGCTTGTGTGGTACCCAGTGTTGATCATGGCGTTGCTTGTACTTAGCATTAGATTTCTGCAAAATCTCATAGATCTATTGGTAGATGTGTTGAATCCATTCAATGAATCTAGTGGCTTTGTCGGCCTCAGACTAAACATGGGAAGATTATGTCTGTGTGGTTGTAAGACATAGTGCAACATCCATGGGACCCAAGGGTTTGAATCCCATCCCCACCTGAAATGGTCTATGGTCGATGGAGCTATGGAGAGCCTTGTTGTAGTTGTGTTTAACATAGGGAAGAATCTCATCCCATGTACACAGATGCTTAGAGTTATACATGCACAGGATGTGCAAAATCATCTGATTGACGACCTCTGTCTGGCCATCAGTTTGAGGGTGGAAGGAAATGGATTTAGTGAACTTGGTGTCCAACAATGACCAAAGACTTGACCAAAATGTGTTGAGGAACCTATTGTCCTGATTAGAGATGATGGTCTGTGGTATCCCAAAATGGACCCACACTCGTTCGAGGAAGAGCTTGGCAGTATTTGTCATTGTGATGCTCTTCTTGCAGTATGTGAGAATGGCCATATTTGAAAACCGATCAACCACCACAAATACACAACCATTGCCTTACTTGGTGGACGGAAGGCCAGACATGTAATCCATAGAGATGGATTCCCAAGGCCTCTCGGGAGTAGGAAGAGGGGTGTATATTCCTTGCTTCTTCATGGTTGGCTTGGCAATGACAGAGGCAGTGCAAGATTTGATATAATTGTTGACGTATTTTTGAAGTTTTGGCCAATAAAAATGTTTCTGTAGAACGACCACAGTTTTCTCCATGCCAAAATGTCCTGCCATTCGACTGTAGTGAGCCTCCCAAATGAGATTTGCACACTCACTTGCAAGAACATAGAGGTGGCCAAGATGGCATAACAGTCTATCCTGAATGTGAAAATCAGTGACATTCGCGTCTGTACCCAAGAGATGATAGGTGGTGGTGAATTCAAGATCTTGCTGATAAATTTGGGGCCACTTAGATACCTCATGCCCACAGGAATGGAGCACGGTGGTGAGTGCAACCACAGGAGGTCGATTGAGGAAGTCAGGGAAATGATTTGTGCTTCCTATATTATACTTGATGTTGAGATGGAATTTTTGCATGTATGTGGACCACTTCTGATGGTGGTCATTCTGCAACTTGCCCTCTGTCTGTATGAACTGTAGAGGCTTGTGATCAATGTGGATGATTGTCTCCTTTCCCATAATGTAATGTTTCCATTGACCACATGCTTGTATAATGGAATACATTTCCTTGTCATAGGTGGGGTATTTCCGGATAGTATCTAAGAGTATCTCACTGTGGTATTCTATCATATGACCGTGTTGAGTGAGAACTACGTCTATAAATTAGTTGGATGCATTAGTCTCAATCTCAAACGGTTGTTGCAGATCAGGTAAGGAGAGTACTGGAGTTGAGCATAAGCGATGCTTCAGATCATCAAATTCTCGTTGTTGTGCCTTCTCCCATGCAAAATTTTCCTTTCCGCTGCCCTTGGTCACTTGGTTGAGGGCCCATGTAATATGGGAGAATCCCAACACAAACCGTCGGTAGAAGTTGACAAGTCCCAAGAATATCCAAAGCTCGGTTAGTGTGGTTGGGGATGGCCAGTCATAGATAACTTGGATCTTAGCTAGATCCACATGTACCCCATGTTCATAAACAATGTAGCCCAAGTATTGGACCCTGTTCATGCCAAAGGAGAATTTTTCCAAGTTGGCATATAGCTTGTGCTACCGTAGAGTGCTCAAAACCTGTTGAATATGTTGCATGTGCTCCTCCCAAGTTCTGTTGAAGATGAGTATGTCACCCAAATATACCACCACAAAAGAGTTGGTGAAGGGTCTTAATACATCATCCATCAACCTCATGAAGTTTTTTGGTGCATTCATTAGGCCAAAGGGCATGACCAACCATTCAAAGAGACCTTCTTTAGATTTGAAATTTGTCTTCCATACATCATTCGGTTCGATGGGAACCTAGTGGTAGCCAGACTTTAGGTTAATATTGTTGAAGAACTTGGCCCCCTTGAGTTGTTCAAGGAGGTCATCGATTTGGGGAATTGGGTACCAATTCTTGACTATGATTTTGTTTAATGCTATGTAATCAATGCAGAGCTACGAGGTCTCGTCTTTATTCTGCACCAGTACAATCGGTCTTCCACAAGGGGAGGAGCTAGGTATGATGTGCCCCTTTTGAAGAAGCTCTTGGATTTGATGCTTACTTTCGTCATTTTCCATCAACAAGCAATGATAAACTAGTCCATTAGGTAGAGTTGCATCGGGGGTTAGATCAATTGGATGCTTAACTTGGTAGTGCGCTGGTACCCTGGTGGGTGAAGAGAAGATGTATCTGTACTCTTCCATGATTTTTTCCACTTTCTTCTGTTGCAAAGAGAGGCTTTGTGTAGAGGTCATGGATGTGGCGGAGACCTTCTGCTTACTATGAGAATGGATCACAAAGAAGACGAACTTCCCAGTCTATGAAATGACCTTACTGCATTGCTTAGAAGAGATTAAAGAAATAGCGGCAGGCGGTGCTACCTATGGTATCCTGTACAATTGTCTACCCAAAGTAATAATAACACCGTAGGGTCTAGACTTATACACAACATGTCGCTTCCACAAATATGGTTTTCCTAAAATAAAATCACAAAATTCAAGGGGATAAATATCACACAATACCTCATATTTGAAGGGCTTGATGTCAAAGGGTAGACGACACTGTTGGCTGACGTGGAGATCTCTTCCTTGGTGAATCCAACCGATGGTGTAGGGATGCGGGTGCAGTGGCATCAACATGTCCAACTGCTTGAGACCTTTATTGAGATCAGGTTCTTCTAACTGCCACTATCGATAATGAAATGAATCAGAGCCCCCTTTACCCACATCCGTGAGTGAAAGAGGCATTCCCCTTCCTTTGGTTCTTCTGGTTTGCTTGGTTGGACTTTGGTGGTAGTGAAAGTGGCGTTGGGTTCGGCATTGATAATTCTCTTACTTCCTTCTGGAGTTTATTCAAAGTCAAAATTAGCCTCTGACTCGAAAGCTTTCATCTCTACCACTAGTAACTTCTTGGAGAGATATTCTTCGGTGTTTTGCCAAGGGATTTTATGGTATTCACACCACTTTGTCGTGTCCTTCTTCGACTTCTCATTACCCTTCTTGTCTTGTGCCTTGGACTGGTTGTCCTAAGAGTGTCCATCTTTTATTTGTCCCTTGTTTTGTGGGTTGGGGCCACCTTTGCCCTGCTTCGGCTATGAGGAGTTTGTAGATCCAAACTCTCGCGTCTTCTACTTAAATTTATGCTCGATCTTGAAAACGTATCTATAAGTCGTACCCAATGATGTGATGTACAAAAAATCTATTTCTTTTTTAATGTATCTCTGTAGACAACCATGGTATTTGATCACCAGATGTCATTCACAATCATTGATACCCAATTTGGTGCGTAGGGTATGGAAAATATTGGTGAAATCTAGTACTGTCTAGTCCCTTTCCTGACGCAGGGTGGTCCATCTTGTGTACTAGTACTTGTAGCTTCCAACATGGTAGTATTGTTCTTTAATGGAATCCCTGAAGGAATCCCATCTGGGGGTGACCGCAAATATTTCATATTCCTCTATGTCCCTTTGATTAGAGTAAGTATCCCACTAGTCCTTAACATGAGGGACGGCCTTGAGGAATGCAAAAGTAATATTTTCCCTATTGAAAAAATTGTGGACCGAAAAATACCCTTCGAGAAGATTCAACTATTTATCTACAACATTTGCATCTATCGTTCCTTCAAATAATGGAATATCAAAATTTACTTGTACCTTGAAGGGGGTTGCATGGCCGCTTGATGAAGATGTGTCTCTTGTGGGCAGTCACTGAAGGATCTGTGCAAAGTTGTCCATCATTTCGTTCCTTTGTCACACAAGGGATTCCTTGAGTAACATTTTAAAATGATCTCCTACTCCATCATATTTCTTTTTTTCCCCCATGGTTTGTTGTTGGGCTCGACGTGACCGAGATTGCAAATGATCGATTGGTTCGAGTCCCAACTTCTTGTACCCAGATCTTGTCAGGGACATGCACGAAGAAAAATAAATGAAGAGCAGATCACTCTGATACCACTGATTCAAATTTATGAGTGGAATGAAATGAATAACAGACTTAATATAATAACACATAGATATGGAGAACAACAATAGATATCTAGTGAGTAATAACTTCTATTGAATAAATAAAATAGGATGAAACTGTAAAACTGTAGAATTGAAAACAACTTTCTTGAATGGTGGTAGCTATCTCTGAGAAGAGATGTGGATGCTATGCGCATCCTTCTGAGAAGAATGATTACAATGAGGCTCCAGAGGCCTTTTTAACATTACTCATGAATTCCAAAACCCTAGACATCCAAAAACCTAACCCTAAGAGATGAAACACCAAAAGTTATATGGTCCCCAATGGGTAAGTTGGTACCTCAACTTCCCGGGGTCGTAACTTTTACATACGACCTCTATTTTAGGCGTGTGATAGCCCATTCGAAAGGTATTTTCGATAAATATACATTATTCTATCAATCTATAACTGCATCTACAGTTTGACTATGGAAAGCCAAAAAAACACTATTTATGGCCCTAAACCGGCCCTGGAAGTACAGAAACATGAAACATGTACTAACATGAAAACTTCCAAAATAATCCAATTGGATTAGGTGGGCTTCCACCAACATCCACCTGGAAGTTGTGTAGGTCTTAAGACAACCCCAAAAGTGTAGAATCCGCAATTACAAATAATTACAGAAGAACGTGTTGAACTAACAACTTTCAAGAGGATCCAATTGGAATAGGTGGGTGGCCACCAATATCCACCTGGATCAACCTCACACTACACCAACAACTTCACAACCACTTCATAACTACAAGCTCTCAACCATGTACCACAAAAACCTTCAACCATGTGCCAAGAAATACAAGATGTGCCTCAACACTAACAAGATGTACCAATTATAAATATCAAATATACAAGCATTATATTTATGTAGATATGGCTTATACAGTAAGTGCCATACAATCAATAATATCTCTAGGGAAAATCCTCAAACCCCCATAACCATATCTCATGTAGACAACAATATCCAACTACACATAGAAATAAGACATAACTTTTGAACCTGTAGATAGATTTGTTGTACCTGATCATTGTAGACCTTCCTGGAAGCTTACTTTCAAACTCTAGAAACCTGGAATTTTCATCTCCTCAAGTTTTCATGGATTTTCCCAACTATACATGCCCTTCTATATTTCCATCCTGCGTACGTACACACCCTTCTCCACTACAGCCCACGTACACCTCAAAAACTAGGGTTTTTTCAGTATTTCTACAATTCCGAAACTTTCATCGTCAACCCTTCATGTTATCTCAGACTTGCATAACTTCATATGTATCAATGAGTACCTGCAATAAACCTTACACAATAATAGATATTCAATGTGATCAATAGGTGCTAATAGGAGAATCTTTCTCTCTTATTTATACTTCCATGTGTCTTCCTGAAGGGGTTACCTTCTAACCAACTTAACCCAACTTCCTTCTTTTAGGGCTAACCCACTTCTAACCACTTGTTCACTTATAACCACTTTATCCACAAATAGTAAAATCTCCACTTCTAGTTGAAACTAATTTATTTTTAATTATTTTCTTATTGCAACAACTTAACCCATGATTAACTCCTAATTTCACCCACTTTGACTAGTCAACTTCTTCTAGGGGTTTCTAGAATAATTTGACTTCTTTGACCTTCTAGGGTCTTCTAGATAACTCAAGAGGGTTCTCCAACTTCACAAGGCCATAAATCTCTAACTGTAAGGAGTTATGTGATGTTCCACATATCACCTAAAATAACTTGACATGTAATATCCATTTAGAATAGTCTTACCTACAAATACACTAATATTCATACCTTTATACCTCAAACAATCTTTATTCCATTAACCATATTGTTGGGGCTACCAGAATTTGCTACTGGACTTGCTTAAAGGGTTGAAATCAATGAAAACCAACCCAATTAATCAAAAATACCCCCCTTTGGCATTGATGGAAACACTCTGATGCAAAAATAAAGTCATATGGCTCATCCTCCCCCTATGACCATCACTCTCCCTCGAAACATGCCTCTGTGCTCTCTAACCATGCATATGATGAATCTCTCCCCATTTGACATCAATGGAAAAGGCAACTTCTTGTCGGAGTTGCTCCCCCTAACTGAACTATCCTTAGGAATGATCCCCTTAACTGAACTCTTCCTGAAAATGCTCCCCCAAATTGAACTATCCTCTTTATGGTGCTTCCTCTTGTAAATCTAAGACATTTAAGATAGGAATTCAAAAAAATTCATTTTGGAGTATAAATTACTTCAAGTCTCTATTGAAGATACTCAAAAGCTTCCCTTGGAAGCAATTTTGTAAAGATATCTGCAACCTATTCTTTTATTCCCACATATTCAACTATGATGTTCCTCTCTGTAACTTGTTCCCATAGAAAGTGATACTTGATTAAAATATGCTTTGTCTTGGAGTGCATCACTGGATTATTTTAGATAATGATGGCACTTGTATTATCACAAAATATTGGAATGGGCTCATCATACTGAACCTGTATATCTATCAGAGTTTGTTTCATCCATAGAACCCGTGTAAAACATGTTTTTGCTGCCATATACTCTGATTCGGCTATAGAAAATGATATTGATGGTTGTTTCTTTCTTAGCCAAGATATCAAACACTCACCCAAGTAGAACGCTTCTCCACTTGCACTTCTTTGGTCATCAATGCAACCTACCCAATCTACATATGTTGAGGAAATAAGTGATAGATATTTTCCTTTTGGATACCATAATCCAAACTCTTATGTACCCTTGAGATATTTGAATATCCTCTTTACTGCGAGAACATGTGATTCCCTTGGTGATACTTGAAATCGTGCCACCTGTCCAACTACCTACATTACATCTGGTCTGGATGTTATCACATAAAGTAAGTTGTCAATCATTGACTTGTACTGCCTCTGATCTATATACTTTGAATCATCATATTTTCTTAACTTGCAATTAGTTTGCATAGGAGTATGTTGAGGGGTCCAAATTTGTCCATCTATAGCAAGGGGTCCTCCCCGATATACTGTAGATTTTAACCTTGTACAATATTTACTGCAAACAGATTTTCAGTAAAAGAACATAAAAGATACAATGGAAAATACAATCATTACACAGAGATTTTTCCCCTAGAAATCCAAACCAGGAAAACCATCATATTCTATATTCATTCATAGTGTTACATTGTTTACAATACAATATACATATATGAACCAACAACATCCAAAACCCTAACCTAATGACTTGGATTAGTCAACAACCCTAATTCCTTAACCAGAAATAGAAAACCATCGATAAAAAAACATGTGCCAAAAAATTGCCCAAAAAAGCGACACGTTTCTCGAGGCTTGAGGTAGTTAGGAAAAAGACGAAAGGGAAAACAATGGTTTGTCCGTTTCCTATGATCTTTTTCTTTGGAGATAAGTCGTCCAAAATTCTAACTGGTTATACAATGACTCAATCCTCCTGTAAGATAGCTTCTAAAACATTGCTTTGATCATGGCAATGCTATCATCCAATGCGCTCATATCCTTCTCCATTTTTTTCATGTAAGGTTGTATCATAGTATGGAGTTTTGTTGGTTGTAGCAAATGTTGATCAATAATATCAGTTGAAACAAAAGTTGATGTTTCAACTATTTGTCTCCTTCTACTTGTACTTTCCTGAACTACATTCACTAGTTCCTCCATGACTAAATTCTTCCCAAGTTCATCTAACAATGGGAGTTGACCATGCCTCATCAATTCTTGAGCAACTTTGTCAGTTCTTAAGAAGATCCCCATTGCTTTGGTCACTTCTTTTTCTGCTTGTTTCCCTACCTGCTGGAAATGGTCTAGTGCATACATATCTATCTTCCTTGTTGATTTTGAGGGTATGTATAGCTTTGGAGGTGCATCAAGATTTTTTTCTATCCAAGTATCAATGTCTATTATACCTTCCCGGATAGTGTTGTATGTGTCAGCTGCATCTATATCTAGTTGTTTTGTTCAATAATTGTTGTAGCCGCATTTTGGAAGAGATGCATGTTGGCATACATATCGATGATGGCACCTTCCATCTCATTTCTCACTTTTCCCACTCTGGCTTTAAAATTGAGAATACTTTTCTCATCTATTCTTACTTGTTGGAGCTTCTCTTCTAGTTCTTTGATCTTCATTTCCTTTTCCTCATTCTGTTAGCACAACCTTTGTATATTGTGTATAGTTGCATCCATGAATGCAAATCCTGCCTTAGTAGTTTCCACAGGGTCTTCCCTGACATCTCCTTTGATGGGAACCTGGGTTACCACTAATAAAGGATATCCCTCTTCCATTGTAACCTTTTTAATCCTTTCTTGTATAATCCAACCAGTTTTTCTATCGTACGTGAAACTGTGAATGTCCAATATTCCAGTCAACCGATAAGGTTTCCAAGGCCCGAGAACCAAACCGCTACTTGTTGTTTATATTCCTTATCCTGTGGCAGATGTTCCAGGGACATCCAAGTCCATTGAGTGTGCGTCACCCTCTCTATCATATACATTTTTATTCTTCTTTTCTTCTTCATCAGTGTTATATGTTGCTCCCTTTTCTGCTAATTCTGTCGCTACCCTTGCTACTTTAGCTAACTCTTTTTCTTTTTCGGCAACAACTTTAGCTTTAGTGTCTTATTTTTATCTTGCAACATACTTGAACCAATATCGATTCTTGAGCCGATATTTTAACTGCTAATATTATTTATACCATGTGGGGAACAAATATTTTGGTGTGGTCTCCAACTCGCTAAGGAGCTAACCATCCAACTTTTTGTTTTTTGCCTCAAGGTGATAACACTTGGCTAAATCCTCAGGTCTGAATGAATTTATTAACTCCTTCCTTGCATTAAATATATAGCTACTATCTACCTTTAGGTTCTTCAAAATCCATGAGATAGCATCTGCACAAGGGAATACCGCTGAATGTGGCACCACCCTGAAAATTATCAATTTTCTGATGTTCTTAAATTCCTAGAGTTCACCTAGGTCTTCTGCTTCCATAGACAAGTTGTTTTCTTGAAAATGTAATAGATTTCCCCCCATTTCAAAGTATCTCCTTCTTTGTCCAGAATTCTTGATGTATCGTTGTATACGGTCCTAACACTTTCCGCATCTGCTATCTGCTGAGAGTTTCCAGATGGTCCAACTTCTGATGGATTCATTGTTGATTTCTTTCATGGTGACATGTCTGAATCTGCATACAAGATAAATTTGGAGCATGTTATTTATTTAGAAATAATTAATAAAAAACTATTCAAGACATGTTGTTCCTTATATATGTCAAATAACAATCAATTTACTACTCAAACTATGAGTGTGAAAGACTTGGGCATTAACCTAATGAAACATAACAATTTTTAAATGCAAATGGGAGGGAAAAAGAGCAACTCCTCTGAGTAGTTCAGAGGAGTTGATAGTAACTCCTCCGAGCAGTTCGGAGGAGTTGATAGTAACTCCTTCAAATAGTTTAGAGGAGTTACTATTAACTCCTCCAAGCAATATTCAAAAGAGTCTCAGTTAATCTCAGGGTGTTCGGATGTTTCACAAAGAACTCCTCTGATCTGCTCAGAGGAGTTACTAGCAACTCCTTCGAGAAAATCGAAGGATTTAATAATAACTCTCCCAAGCAGATCGGAGAAGTTAGTAGTAACTTCTTCGATATGCTCAGAGAGTTACTAAAACAACTTTCAGGATTCGGTTTTGTGAACACGAAGCATGGCGAGCGATGCATCGATCGACTTAGAGGAACAAGACATGTGCTTAGGGTTTAATTAGGTCAAGACTCCGCACCCTAGATGGAAATGGAAGGGTTTTTTCTTTTTCAATGGTTTAAATTGAGGCAAGGAATTGTAAAAGGGTCGATTGCAAAGATATTCACTTGTTCAAATCGTACCCATAAGCTGGTTAGGTTAGTCACAAGGGCATAAGGTCTGAAATCGGTGAAGTAGCGAAGTGAAACAATCCAAGAGAAGAGAATCGATTTAGGGTTGAAAGTGTGCAAGAGAAAAGAGGGGGAAAATTTATTTAACCATATCTTTTAAGCAAAGGAAAGAAAGGGATTATGAACTTATCGGTTAATCGTTGCCACATGTAGAGGAATAGAATGAACAATTTTCTCAAACAGTATTTATCCCAACTCTTTGGTGTCAAGTTACGAGCAAGTGGTATAGTGATAATAGCCCCAACCCCATTTCAATTTATATAGCTTTAAGTTAAGTGGATCAGTAACGAAGCTCTGATACCACTGTGGTGAACCAACCTAGTTCACTATGTAAATATCCAAAATACTTGGAATATAAATATATCCATAAGGAAAATAAATAATATATATAAATGTATATGAAAATATGAGATGACTACAATGAGAATGAGGGCCCGTTTATATATATTCATAGGGGGTTCCCTTTAATGAATAGACACGTCCTTTAGATAAGACATGACTTTTGATTTATGATGTGTTTAATTATTATATTTAATTATTATTAATTATATCTATTTCTATATATATTGTGTTCATAACAAAGTGACCAGTCCAATCCTCAAGGAAGAGCTCACCACAAGCATTAACAATACCCACACAAGGAATTGAGGAGACAACTCACAAATTATCATCAAAGTTCAACACACACAGCCGAGGGAGGAGAGCCCACTATGGGCGCTAGTAAGTGTACTATAAAGCCCACGGGTCGAAACCCCAAGTCGCAACTATCTCCATAGTATTATTGTTAATGAAATGAACTTGTGGATGTTGTCTAAAATGTTGAATTCAGGCACTTGTATAATTTGGAAGAAAACAATAAAACCTTGCACCAACAGAAGAGTGAAACCAACATGAAGACTAGGGGGTATATTCCTTTTAGGGAACCTGGGTCCATTTTTTTCGATTTTGTTTTCTTTTGGAAAATTACACTAGTGAGTACAATTGTTTGCAATAATTTGAAATTCAAAATGCACCACCTATCCATCTCCAAACATTGTAAACCCATAACTGAAAACAAAAACAAAACAAAAAAACAATTTTCTTGCATAGGCTCCGTAGAGTTCAATCTTGTTATCCAACATAATGTTCCACAACAATTTCTCGTCGCTTATAGCCACAACCTCTTGCACTTATATTGTGCCATTTGGACCCGGTTTGGTCCCAATAAATTCGAGCTCAATAGTATGCGGTCCATTCTCGACTGGTGCGGGTGGTGCATTTGAGGCCAGACGCATGAGCCGAGCTACTTTAGTGGAGAACTGAGTGTAACTATAACACTTTGAGTTTGAATTTTGATTGCTGAAAATTGGGAGCCCTACAACACTTGACACCTAATTTAGTGAGCAGAATAGAAACAATGAGACTCACTGGACCTGCTCCCACAATGAGTATGGGAACATGTTCCTCCACACTTGAAGTGCTCATCCACTAACAATATAAAGAAGAGAGGGATGATTGCGCGTGGATTCAAGAGACATTCAATCGAGAAAACAAATCCATTCTCCAAACCTAACGCGTCATATGCATGCACCGCCACCAACACCCAAGCTACGAGGAAGAGAGCCCACGAGGGGCATTTCCTCTCTACGTTATGCGTCCACTAGCTCAAGCCAACGCCCAAGACCGAGACAAAGCGCTAAGCCACAAAGGAGGAGCCCATGAAGGACATTGACTTTGCATTATGCGTTCAAGCTAACAAGACCACAGGAAGAGGCGACCATGGCCCAACTTCCATGGTCCAACTCGCAAGCCATGAGGAGAAGAGTCCATAGGGCACATGCCCATGCACTATGCATCACCAACCTGCAGAGAGAAATTAGATGAATCACGGGGGGGGATGCAGAATGAAAGAGTGCTTAAGTGAGGGGTAGGGTTTTGGGAGCGAATTTCAAAATGTATTGGCCCAAGGCCCAATCTTCAACCATCCAAGTCACGACACCTCAACACAATGAGTCACACTAGAGGCAACATTCACATGGGTCACAAGTGCCAAATCTCAAGGAGGAGCCCACGAGGTGGGTTAGTTGTGCACAATGCATCCATGTAAAATGAGAGGGTTGGGCACATGGGGCTCATGCGAGAACCCACATTTCCCACCCTCCACTACATACACCCACCCTAGGTCTCAATGCTTTAACCAATTTCAAGCTCTAAATAATTGAATGTAAACTTTCATAGTTAGAAATTGTATCCAAACTAGGATTTGAACATACACATGCATTAAGAAAAGCAGTCCTAAAGTTTTGAAGGCCAATTGATAGGGGATATCCTTCGAAAGAAAAACCATCATTGAATGAAGAGTGAAACCTTACACATTTGAATTAAGATTAAATGACTATGGTTGACTGACATGTAGTTTTTCCATGTGAAAAATGATTAAGTGGATCATGGACCATGTTAACTTGGAAAATAAAACAATTGTGAATGATCATAGTAGGTGCATTGCATCTTTCCAACTCAACAATTTGGATATGTATTATAAGTTTGCAAATCCTAAAGTATATATGACCATAGATTGGATGGAAGAGTTATGTAGATAAAAAAAATTATAAAAAAGTAATGAGCAAATGGTGGATCGAAGGAAAAAAACTTAATTCTCAAAATTATGGAATTTATCCCTTCATTATCGGAACAAACTGTATATTTATGTCATGGCCCTATTAAAAAAAGAGTTATTCAGAGATAAGGATGCCACCCACTTCAAGGAAGCCAATTTCTCCTCTTTAGTTTTCCATGTCTTCATACCTTTTTGATATCATTTGTGTTGATAATCCTTTTCTTGTGATGGGATGGGCTTGGAGCATATAAAAAATACAAGTACAAGTGTACTACCAAGATTTGTGGGAACACAAATACATGAAACACTATGCAATAATTTGTGACCATGTCTTCACCTTGTTCTATGAATTGATACTCTACAAACTAGCACCGATGTTATCTAAAGAATCCATGTAAGTTATTAGCATGATAGGATATCGGTATGTGAATGAAGATAGCACCTACCTTTAAGATCTATGAAGCAACTAAAGATCCTCATCTACTACCTATATTTGTGCCAGACATATTGGTGCTCAAATAGGTGGATTATCAGACCATTCTTCATGTTTTGAATGCTTCATTAATAAAGGATGAAAATAAACTATGTCCAACTTATCGTCTTCATTAATAAAGGATAAATAGAAACTATGCCCAAATTATTCGATGTATATAGGATTGTATGGGATAAACAATTTTATCTTTGCAAGATAAGAGGCCGAAGAAATTCTTGAGTATAAGTTTGCAAATGAAATGCTCTTAGAAGACATGGTTTTGGTTTCCTTCCATGTAGCTCATATAAACATTGCTTGGCCATATGCTTGCCAAGAATGAGAAGAAGAATGGGTGAAGAAAAGATCACTATTTTTTTTGAAAAGGTGCAAAATAGAATGAGACAACATGATTAGAGAAAAGAAGAAAAAAGAGGAGGAGATGAAAAAAAAATGCAATGAGAAGCTAAGGAAAAAACAAAACATTGAAGCTCAATATCAAGCCATAGTAGAAGTAGACACAAAGGAAGATGCAAAAAAAAATAGGAGCTTAAAAGAACCAGTGAAACGAGAAGCATTTGCCAAAGATAAAGTAGAAATTGAAAGAAAATCAGTAACAGAAGCTGAGGCAGAGAAAGAAAAGAAAAAATTTGAGCAAGAGGTTGGAAAGAGATTAATAAATGAATCCAAAGCCAAGGTTGAAGCTAAGGCAGAAGAAAAAAGAAAAGAAATTGAGAAAGAAGAAGCAAGGAGACTAGAAGTTGAAGAAGAAAAGAAAAAGAAAGTTGAAATAGATGTTGATGCTCAAAGAAAAATGATTGAGGAAGAACAAAGAAAGGAGAATGTGGTCGTGGATGCCTTGAGAAAGAGACCATGTGTCTTCTCCTTAGTACCCTTAAAAGTTAATCTGAGGGAGCGTGTGTTGGGAAAACTCCTTGGATATAGTTGGTATTTAAAGGTTACTTCAACCCTCCAGAGTGGGAGGCAATTAGATACACAGTATGAAGTATATAGCCTAGAAGAATATGGATTATTAAGATATCAGGGAAGGTTGTACATCCCCGAAGGTGGCAATATTCGAAGCATCACACTCAAGAAATTGCATAGAGAAATTTATTGTGCACATCCGGGTGTGAAGAAAATGTATACAGACATGAAGAAGCTTTTCTTCTGGGTAGGCATGAAGTGTGATGTAGTCCATTTAGTCACCAAGTGCCTAGAGTGTCAACAAGTGAAGGCTTACCACCACCACCCAACAGGTCTCCTACAACCGCATAATGTTCCTTGTTGGATTACTGAGAGGGGGGGTGAATCAGCAATAAAGCAATTTAATCCTTTTTAACCATATAATCCAAGTGTTATATTGATGTATCATTATCATCCAATAACTGCAGAGTAAATAAGAAATGAATAAATGAACAATCATACACATACACAATACACAAATGTTTTACGTTGAAACCCAAAGTGAGAGAAAACCACAGAATGCTTTTTCTTATATGTCTTGAAGAATTACATTCATTGGAAGCACCAACTTCCTTTATTTTCCAGCTGAAACTGGAAGGAAGCTCCAACCCCCTAGTTTCTCAGGCTACAACCTGAGGGAATCTCCAACTCCCCAATTCTCTAGCTAAATCCAGAAGGAGGCTACAACCCCCTATGTTCTCTGGCTACAACTGGAAGGTGGATACAACCCCCTATGTTCTCTGGCTACAACTGGAAGGTGGCTACAACCACCTGTACTTGCCCCGTCCAACCTCCCTGAAGTAGAAGTAGAATGATGGAACCACTGTCACACTATCACTAGGAGATATACCACTGTAGACCTGTACCAATAAACCTGAACCATGCATCAACCTGTACCTCAACTTGTAATCAACCTGTACCATAAACAAGTGCACCAACCATGCACCAACTTGTACCAAACAACCTGTAATAAACCTGTACCATAAACAAGTGCATCAACCATGCACCAACCTATACCAAACAACCTGTAATCAACCTGTACCATAAACAAGTGCCTCAACCATGCACCAACCTGTACAAAAACTGTACCATGAACAAGTGCATCAACCATGCACCAAACCTGTACAAATAACCTATCACAACAACCTGTCCAAACAACCTATCACAACAACTTGTCTCATAAATATTATCAACCAAATCATATCTACTCACCAAGATCAATCACCAAGACAACTCTCAAAGATATGCATCAACCAACCATAATACAAAAACTCATAATCATCACCAAGATCAATATGTTATTCTAATAATATACCAATACAAGTATGCTACATCATTCATAAGCCATGTGTCAACAATACTACAAACAAGTGCCTCCAACCATGTACCACGTATGTACCAACCATGTATCAACTACTAATCAAGATGTACCAACATCATCAACTATACACCTCATGTATGTGCCAACCCATCAACTACTTGTCTCAACCATGTACCCAACATGTACCTTAACCAAAATTCCTCATCAATTTCATCATCCAAATATGATTTGTAACTCTGTAATAGACCTGGTGTATATGATCACATACCTGCAAACCTTCCTTAACTTTCACAACAAGAGACTAGCATTTTCATCAAACTTTTTATTTAGTCTCATATGACTAGTTTGGGATTAGTCAACAACCCTAACTTGAAAAAATCATAACTATGTACCTATAATGAATAAAGATCTGAAACTCATACACAATTTTCTTCAGTGTGTTTTCTGCAATTCCTCCAGGTTTCACTACTTGGAACCTCTCAGAAAAGGAGTTATAGAAAAAATGGCATACCTTGTTGAATTCTGGCTTATTCTAGAGATCGACCTTGTAGAGCATGCCCCACACGGAATATTTGTTGAACCGATCTAAAAATGTTACATAGAATACTAAAAATTGTACTCTAACCAACACATTTTGTCTTACAAAATTTGGATCTGTTATGAAGAAGTTATGACATTTTTACCCGAAACACCTGTTTTAGACTAGTTTCAGGACTAGCCACAAACCCTATTTTCCACGGAGTGTAAATCCAAAAATGCAATGAACCACAAGCTTAATTTGTTGCCACAAATACTTGGATATGTTTCCTCAATTTTCTATCAATCTCACGGTCTGAATCATTCTAGAAAAAAAGTTATTATGAAAATGGTGAGATGACCTGTAAATAACATACCTTAGAAAGCATCATCAAAATAATTTATCCTCCCTTGAATTCTGGCCCTCTTTTCTTCACCTTCCCTCTGAAATTTGGCTTAGATATCCTTTGGTTACCTCAGTCACCTATATATATTCAATATGCTCAAGTGTGATATAAAATGAGAGAGCCTTGCCTCTTATTTATACTCTCCATTTTCTTCACCTTCCCTCTGAAATTCGGCTTAGATATCCTTTGGTTACCTCAGTCACCTATAGATATTCAATATGCTCGAGTGTGATATAAAATGAGAGAGCCTTGCCTCTTATTTATACTCTCCATATTCTAGGTCACTTAACCCATTTCTAGGTCACTTAACCTATTTCTAGGTCACTTAACCCATTTCTAGGCCACTTAACCTATTTTCTTCATTTTTAGGGTTAACCACTTTCCATAATTAGAAAGTTTTCCATTAATTTATCATTTAAATATTCCTCCTTGACTTTGTCACCTCACTTTATCATTTAAATAATATTTTTTCTTTGCAAGCTCTTTGACTTCTTTGACCTTTTGGGGCTTCAAGCCAACATATGAGGGTCCTCCAACTTCGTAAGGCCATAACTCTCAAACCGTGAGGAGTTACGTGATGTTCCACATACCACCAGAAATGGAATGACATGTAATATCCATCTAGAATAGTATTTCATTCAAATATATCAAAACTCATACCATTATTCATCAAACAAACTTGGGTCCATTACCCAAACCTGGGTTCTCCAACTTCTCATGGCCATAACTCTCTAACCATGAGAAGTTATGTGACATTCCACATACCACTAGAAATGGAATGATATGTACTATCCATATAGAATAGTCTTACCTTCAAATATATTAAAACTCATACCATTATACATGAAACAACCTTGGGTCCATTACCCAAACCTTTGTGCTATCGAAATTCGCTACCAGAATTTCTCCAAGGGTTGACATCAATCACTAAGGGTTGAAATCAATCTACAATATCACTCTCCAATAGTTGACATCAATGAAAACCAACAATCCATACCAACTATCCATCAACCTCGGCCAACTGTCTAACAGTTCCTATATCCAAGTGGGAAGTCATTTCTATGGATTTTGTTGTGGGATTGCCACTCACATTGCACAAACACAATGCCATTCTTGTGATAATTAATAAGTTGACCAAGAGTGATAATATTATTCTAGTGAGAGACACTTATGATTTCATTGATGCGGCACGTGTATTTATAAGTGAGGTCATATGTTTGCATGGGTTACCCAAGAAGATCATTTCAGATAGGGACTCCTTATTCACATCTGAGTTTTGGACAAGTTTACTGTAATGACCCTTTTCTTATTACTGTAAATAATTTCATAAATAATCTGAAACACTAGCTAAATTATAATTAATTATGATATAACCTTAAATTGATCACAAGTTATTAATTAATTATTTTGGATTATACTTAAGCTGAAAT
>ML786860.1:313217-333276 GCA_009831015.1 Picea engelmannii | reverse complement strand
AAAATCAAGGGTAAAGGGATGGTGAGTTTGAGTAATGGTAAAGGAAAATCCTAGGATGTTCTTCTTGTAGATGGGATGAAACATAATTTTCTCAGTGTAAGTCAAATGTGTGACAGAGGATGTGAAGTGGTGTTCACTTCCAAAGATTGTAAGATAAAGTCTGTAAACTTAGTATAAGTGGTGGTTAAAGGCATAAGGACATATAATAATGTATATGTACTGAAACAAGATAGAGAAGAGTGTCATCTAAGCAAACATGATGAAAGCTGGTTATGGCATAGGAGACTTGGACATCTAAACTTTGACCACTTAATCAAGCTCAAAAATCTTGAGGCAATAAAAGCTCTTTCAAGAATATCAAAGCCACAAGATTCTGTGTGTAAACCCTACCAAGTAGGAAAGCTAACCAGGACACAGTTTAAATCCAAGAGCTCTACTTCAATAGAGAAACCACTCCAATTAGTTCATATGAATTTATGTGGACCATCAAGATAGGAAGGAACAGGGAAGGAAAACTACTTCATGTTGATCATTGATGATTACTCCAAACTCACTTGGGTTGCTTTTCTCAAAGAAAAAGATGAAGCATTTGGGAAATTTAAAATATTAAAGTCTTTAACTGAGAATAAAAAAGGCAACAGATTAAAGGTTGTAAGATCAGACAGAGGAGGAGAATTTATGTCAAGTGATTTCAAAGAATTATGTGATAAACATGGGATCAAAAGATAATACACAATCCCAGGAACTCCACAGCAAAATGGAGTAGTTCAAAGGAAAAACAAAACAGTTCAGCAAATGGCCAGGTCAATGATGAATGAGAAGAACATTGGTCAAACCTACTGGGTAGAATCAATACACAGAACAATCCATATTCTTAACAAAGCTCACCTCAGACCACATAATGAAACGACACCTTATGAACTGTGGTATGGAAGACCCGCTTCAATGAAACACTTCAAAGTCTTTGGGAGTAAGTGCTACATAAAGAAAAATAATGAAAACCTTGGCAAGTATGATGACAGGGCTGATGAAGGCATCTTCTTAGGGTATGCTACAAACAATAAATGATATAGATGCTATAATAAGAGGCTACATAAATTGGTTGATTGTATTGACATAAAAGTTGATGAAGGAGTCCCAGTAAGAGAGGTGAGCAATATTGAATCAACCACAAAGGATATAGTTGAAGTTGAAGATGAAAAGGTCCAAGAATCAGAAAAAGAAGACTCTAAGTCAGATGAAGATAAAAACACTCAGGCAGACTCAAATAAGCAAACAACATCAAATCCTTCCTCCAGAATTACTCAAAAGAATCATCTTGCAAGTCAGATAATTGGTGAGAAAGACAAAGGTGTACAAACCAGGAGAAGGATAATCAAAGACACCGAGCAATCACATATAGCCTTGATATCCATGGTGGAACCCAAGAACTTCAATGAAGCCAGTGAAGATGTAATTTGGTTAAAATCAATGAATGAGGAACTAGATCAGATTGAGAAGAACACTACTTGGGAGCTTCTTAGACCGACAGATAAGAATGTAATTGGCTCCAAATGGGTGTTTAAGAATAAAATGAATGAACAAGGAAAAATTGTTAGGAATAAAGCCAGATTGGTCTGCAAAGGGTATGATCAAATAGAAGGACTGGATTTTGATGAAACATTTGCGCCCGTAGCAAGATTAGAAGCTATTAGAATGTTTCTTGCCTATGCTTTTCATAAGAAGTTTAAAGTCTATCAAGTGGATGTCAAGTCAGCTTTTCTAAATGGATATCTAAAAGAAGAAGTCTATATGGAACAACCATAGGGTTTCCAACTGTCAGATAACCCTGAATTTGTCTGCAAGCTGAAGAAAGCCTTATATGCTTTGAAACAAGATCCTCATGCCTGGTATTACAGATTGGATAAGTATCTTCAAGAAAAAGGGTTCAAGAGAGGAACAATTGACAAAAATCTATATATCAAAACAGAGGGTAATGATTTGCTCATTCTGTTGGTCTATGTAGATGACATCATCTTCAGAAGGAATAATGCTTCATTGGTACAATGGTTTTCTTCTGCCATGCAGTCTGAATTTGAAATGTCTATGATAGGGGAACTGTCATTTTTTCTTGGTCTGCAAATTACTCAGAGGTTTGAAGGAATATTTCTTTCTGAGGCGAAATATCTAAGAGAAATGATGAAGAGGTTTCAAATGGAATATTCTACACCTATGAGCACACCTATGGTCACTGGATGCAAGTTAAGCAAGGATGATGACTCACCTGATGTTGATCAGAGTTCCTATAGTTCTATGATAGGCAGCGTATTGTACATCACATCATCCCGTCCATACATAATGCACATTGTTGGAATGGTAGGAAGGTATCAGGTTGCACCTAAATAGAGTCATTTGTTAGTTGTCAAAAGAATATTCAGATACTTGAAAGGAACAATGAACTATGGCCTATGATATCTTAGGAATCATAATTTTCAACTATCAGTCTATTCAGATGTTGATTGGGATAACTGCTTAGATGAAAGGAAAAGCACAAGTGGAGGTGCATTCTTCTTAGGAGATTCTCTTGTAGCATGGTTGAGCAAGAATCAAGGTTCCATTTCCTTATCGACTACAGAAGTTGAATACATTGTAGCTACCACTTGCTGTACCCAAGTATTATGGATGATTCAGACACTTGCATACTTGGGGGTAAAGTATAATGCACCGATTCCAATTCATTGTGATAATACTAGTACTATTAGTATGTCAAAGAATCCTGTATTTCACTCCAGGACCAAGCATATACCCATCAAGTATCACTTCTTGAGGGAACATGTAACCAACACTGTTGTTTCTTTGCATTATATTCCATCCAAAGATCAGATTGCTGATATATTCACTAAACTGCTTGCAAAAACTCAGTTTGAGTATCTACGCCAAAAGTTGGGTGTGACCCTGTTATCAAGTTAAATAGTCTATCTGATAAGGGGGAGAGTTCTCTAGTATATCTGATTAGGGGGAGCACAGAGTCACTCTCTTTTTTCTTTGAAATTGATGTCAAAGGGGGAGAAAAGATGTGGTCTGGATGCTATAGTTGGAGGTCCAAGCAAAATAGCACAACCTCTCAGGGTTGCCATCAATGCCAAAGGGGGAGATTGTTGGCATGTTTATAGGAAGACTGTTCTTTTCATTGATGGCAAGAAAAACAACGTCGATGGCAAACAGGAAAAGCATAAGCTCAGGAGGAGAAGCGAACAGTATGCAGAGATCAAAGCTCAGAAGGGAAAGCACAGTACTGAAACACGATCAGGGCCAAACGATTGAGGATTCGATTATCCAAGTACCCGTCAATCGTCAGATCATTCTAGAGTGGAAGGACAGGATAAGTTAGAAGATGGGCATGCTAATATTAGCAGCCGATAATCGTTCACTCAGATCTACGGTCGACAGAGCATATTGGACTCCCTCGACATTTCTTCCTTTAACCATGGGGGAGGATCCGAGTTGGTGGTATTTTCCATGTGGGACCCTCATATGTGTCACCTTCCTATCAACTCAGACCCCCCTCGCTCATTTCCACTTATCGCCTAACACCCCCTCTGAGTAAACCACCAAACCACTCATACATACCACCTTCCCGCTACACGTCAGCCATCAGATTGAATTAGAGGAAGGACAGGATAAGCAAGGGCTAAGATCTGAGATCTCGATCACCTGAATATCTGTCAGCTGTTGGGTTGAATTAGTGGAAGGACAGGATAAGCAGGGGCTGAGATCTGAGATCATGATCACCTGAATATCCATCAGCCATCGGATCGAATTAATTGAAGGGTAAGTTAAACTGGGCACAAGGTTTGAGAATTCAAATACTCGGATCTCCGTCAGTCATCGGATCAAATTAAGTGGAAGGATAGGATAAGAAAAGATGGAGAGCCATTGGATTTAACCCAAGGCAAAGATGCACTGTAGACATATCGAGCCATTGATCTAATATCTTGATCAAACAAACATCTTTCGTTTCAGGTCTAAATATGTGAGGAGGTTATGCTCCGGAACACTTCAAGTCTTAGTTTGAGATTTGAAATCTCTGAAGTCCGGAGATTCGGAGATCAGAAGTAGATCTCAATCGTCAGATCATCCGAAGTATATCTCAGTCATAGGATCATCTGAAGAAGATCTCAAGTGTTGGATCGTCCAAAGTGAATCTGGGTCGTCTGATCCAGAGCATTAGGTTGAGATTTGAAATTCCCGAAGCCCGGAGATCCGAAGATCCGAAGTAGATCTTGACTGTCAGATCATCCGAAGTAAATATCAGTCATCAGATCATCCGAAGAATATCTCGAGCATCATATCGTCCAAAGTAAATCTAGGTCATATGATCCAGAAAAGACTTGGAGTAATCCTGTGGACTCTAGGTAAAGACCCGAAGTAAGCCTCAACCGTTTGTTCCAAGAGGACATGTGGCAGGCCACATTAGTAAGGACGTGTGGGAGATCTAGGTCAGCAAGGATGTGTGGGAGATCTATGTTAGCAGACCTTGTCAGCAAGGACATGTGGCAGACCACGTCGGCAAGAACATGTGGCAGACCACGTCAACAAAGGGAATATGGGAGACCAGGTTAGCAAGGATACGAGTCGTACTATCTGAAAGATCACTTCAAGAGAATTCTCATCCGTTGATCATACTACAATGAAAATTGAGACTTGAGAATTCTGAATTCCTGAGACGCGAAAGGATCGCAGTTGTTGATCTGAAAGGGACACGTGTCACTAGATTGCCAACTCCGGAAGATTGACGTATGGAGGAGAGAATGGGTTGAGATTTGAAATCTATGAATTCTGGAGACCCGAAGGAGATCTAAACTGTTGATCTAGAAAGGGGACATAGGACCATTGGTCTAGTTGCTAATTGAGAGGAAATATCTGAACCATCAGTTCAGGAGCACCATCAAGATCGTGAGATTGACAGTCCTATTGCATTATGGGGAGTGAAGGTGCGCGAATCTTAATTTTTCATGAGCGGGCCACAATTGAAACCACAGTTTTGAAGAAAGGGTACATGACAACTCGAGGTAAATTGCGGGGCAAAAAGCAATTTGATTCAAACCACCTTTGGACGCGCCCGCAATCGCGTGGTCACATGAGATCATCGCCCAAGGTCATATCAAGAAACAGATCTAGCACTCACTAGACTGAGATCGGGAAGAGCCTTCTGAATAGGCATTTGATCACCATTGGTGGTCACGTGAAGGAAGGGGCTTAGAAGCCAAAGAATCCAAAGATGATTGGCTGTAACTGACAAAGAAGATGAAGAGTTTCAATTCCCAGAGAATCCAAGGAATCTCAGGATAATTCCCACTGATGATGAACATATTTGGTATAATCGCCAGAGAAGACAAAGAGTTTGAATGATGATCATGCAGAGGACTCGACGCGTGAAAGACATGCAGAACAAAGAATAAAGAGATTTTTTTTTAGGGTGATGCATGTGTGTAGGAAGGGAGGTAGTGCATGATCTGAAGGAAAGATCAGAGACACAATGAAAAGGATGAAGAGGCAACACAGAGCATAAAAAGAAGAAGAGAAGTTGAACAGGTGTGCAGAAGAGGATACGAGCAACAATAAGACACTGATGCAGGCAGAGAAGAGCAGTGTAGCAGAACAATGATGAGACTTGTAAGCCATAGATAAATACTATATCACTGTGATAAATTTCAAAAAGCAAAGATTTATATTTCAGGGTGGTAGGGAGGACTGTTGTCCTTAGAAGTTTCAAGTGGGTGCTTGAACACAGGGAGTTGTAGCTTCCATCTGGTTGTAGCCAAAAAAACTAGGGTGGTAGGGTGGTGCAAGGGATAACTATTTTTCTATGTTATACAGGTTAGTGCCCGTGTGACTGGAAGTTGATGCTTCCATCCAGTTGGTGCTAGAACACTCAAGGAGTTGGTGCTTCCTTCTAGTGGGTGCTAGAGAAACCAAAGAGTTCATGTTCTCAGCAAGTTGTTGATTGTAAAATAGAGGTGGTAGCCTCAAAAGGAGTTGGAGCTCATAAGAGTGATAATGTACAGAAAATAAAGACTACTTATCATATCAAGAAGAAGAGGTTTTCTCCCTTTATGGGTTTCCTTAGGAATATCTGTCTCTATGTATTTCATGTGTGTGATTGATGTTGAATACTCTATTGCTTACTTCCCTGAATTATTGTGATCATCATTGAGTGTTTGGTAATGAGTTTAAAATGGGAATAATTGTTTAAGCATGGTAACAACTGATTCACCCCCCCCTCTCAGTTGTTCAACACAGATCCTTGAAACCCGCGTTGAGAGAGGTCATCCTGGTAAAAATAAAACCCTAAGAAATTCTCAAGTAACATATCTTAAGTCGACAAGAAACGTGTCTTAATTAAACATGCACTAGTATCCAAAACTCACTTAACTTCCATCTATCATCTCTATTTAAATTGTTGGGGTTTAACGCGATTTCCAAAGCCTCCATTACTTTACGCTTCCCATAGTTATCCAGATTGGCCACAACTCTAGCATCCTCTAAACAAACATGGTGGATAGTTGTACAAGAATGTTCAGCGAGGGCTAAATTTTGGACTCTATTCAATTTTAGGTCGGCACCATTCTCTTTAAATTTGACTTTCATCGATCTTCCTGTCTCACCAATGTAGACTTTGCCACAGGAGCAAGGAATATCATAAACGCCTTTATATAGGTTAGGGTCAATCTGATCCTTTGTTGAGTCTAACATAGTCCTTATGGTGTTGATGGGGGGGAAAGCCACATGAATTTCACCTTTCCTTAATATCCTAGTTGTCTTCTCAGATAGACCTTTGATGTAAGGGAGGGAAAACCTCTTCATTTCTTGACGTGTACTCTGTTGTCCCACATAGGATCCTTTTTCCTTTATCATGGCTTTCTCAACTTGGTTTACTAAGTACCCATTCCTTTTAAATGCATCTGCTAGATGATTTATTTCCAACTCAACATGCTCTTCATCAGAAATGCGTAAAGCTCGAGTCACTAAGGTGTTAAGTACTCCAATATTTTGGGAAGGAAAATGATGTGAATCAACATGCAAATATCTATTAGTGTGCATGGGTTTTCTGTAGACCTCATTCCTAAAGGAACCATTTCTTTTCTTGGTGATGCAAACATCCAGAAAGTAAATGCTATTATCCTTTTCAATCTTCATTGTGAATTTTATGTTCTCATGTTGACTGTTTAAATGATTGAAAAACTCGTCCAAATTGTTCCTCCCATGAGGCCAAAGGAAATTTGTGTCGTCGATGTATCTTCTGCAACCTTTGGGTTTTAAAGGGAAAGAGTCAAGAGCCTTCCCTTCAAAGTGTTCCATATACAGGTTCACGAACACTAGTGACATTGGGGTTCCCATAGCCACACTTTCTGTTTGCTCATAAAAATTACCCCAGAAAGTAAAGAAAGTGGACCTCAGACAAACTCTTACCAACGCTAACGTCTCCTCGTTCGTTAGTTCCTCAATGACCTTGATGGCATATTCTACTGGGATCTTGGTATAAAGTGACACCATATTGAAACTCACCAGCAAATCATTCTCTACTACCTGCCACTGCTTGATGTCACAAACCCAATGTGTTGAATCCTTGACAAATGAGCTTGTTAATCCAACCAAGGGTTTCAACTTATTGGCCAAGAATTTTTCTAGGAGATATGTCGGAGATCCAATAGTGTTAACAATCGGTCGAAGGGGGATGTTGTCCTTATGGATTTTAGGTAATCCATAAATCCGTGGCACCAAGCAATTTCTGGGGGTAAGATTATTTTTTAAACCTTCATCGAGAAAGGATTCATTGATGACCCGAGAGACCTCCTTAATAACCTTGTTGCTAGGGAATTTTTCTAATTTCTTATAGCTCACTCTGTTGGTCAGATGATCCATCATTTTATCAACATAATCTGAAGTATTTAATACAATGGTGGAATTACCTTTATCCGCCTTGAGGATTGTAATTTTCTTGTTTCGTCTAAGTCCTCTTAATGCTATAGCTTCCTCCTTACTGATGTTTCTACTGGGGATTTTAGCACGCCTTATTGCTACTGCACATTCCTGTCTTATTGTTTCGGATGTATCCAAGGGAAGAGGCCTGATGGCAGCCTCAATATCACATATCAGTTCTTTCACAGGAATCTTGTTAGGAGCCACCGTGAAGTTGAGGCCGTAGTCTAATACCCTTTGGCTTGGAGGATCTAGTTGTTCATTAGAGAGGTTAATTACATTGGAGGATGTGTTTGTGTTACCATTAACTAAGTTGCCCAGTTGTTGTTTCTCGAGACACACAAATTTTAATTGTTGTTTTGATAACTTCGTGCTCAAAACCTCATCGAAATATATGGAAAGTTTAGCGTGGGTCACGTCCCATAGGTCTGTGCGAATAATATTTTCAATATTGATGTGCAACGTACAAGATTTGTTGGACAATGCCTCAAGATCCTTCCTCTTGGATTCAATTTCTTTGCTGACGAGAGAGAAACTCACTGCACGAAAAATTTGGTTGTATCTTCCAACATTCAAATGGTGGTTGATCACAACAAACTTCAGAATGATATCCTCATCTCTGCATTGCTTCAAAAAATCGATATCTTTTAAATGATGTGCCATTTTTATCTTATATTTCTCGAGGAGTCTGAACCCGTCTAGTGCATCCCTTCTGTGGAGGGAAAGAATCTGGTTAAACAGTGTGAAGACGTAGGAGAAAACTAAAAAATATATAAAGGAACTATGCGTTAAAACATGAGAGTCAACGTGTTTCAATCCCTCCAGGGATCATCATCAGGAGGAGCACTCAAGAGAGAAAAGAGGCTCATTGAATAAGAAAATACAACACAATTAAATAGATGTCCAGATCCTTGAAACCCGCGTTGAGAGAGGTCATCTTGGTAAAAATAAAACCCTAAGAAACGGTCGGGTAACGTATCTTAAGTCAACAAGTAATGTGTCTTAAGTCAACAAGAACTGGTCTCCAACACTCGCTTAAATTCCATCCGTCATCTCTTTTTAAATTATTGGGGTTTAACGCGATTTCCAAAGCCTCCATTACTTTACGCTTCCCATAGTTATCCAGTTTGGCCAAAACTCTAGCATCCTCTAAACACACATGGTGGCTAGTTGTACAAGAATGTTCAGCAAGGGCTGACTTTTGGACTCTATTCAATTTTAGGTCGGCACCATGTTATTTAAATCTAACTTTCATCGATCTTCCTTTCTCACATCATTGGTATTGGATGAGCACATCATTGGTACTGGACAAGAGAAGAAATAGGTACCAAACAAATTGAATATTGGATGAATGTCGAAACGAGTACCAGATGGGTAGTAGTTGTGTCATAAGGTCTGCTTGGATCAATCAAGGTAATTAGAGAGAATTTAACATCAATTATTCAATTCCAATTATTAAGAAATCTCATAAATCATGATTTAAACATAGGTTACCTCATATATACACAAGAATGGCTAAAATACCTGTCTTTGAAGAAAATAGGAAAATGATGCATATGTCTAAGGTAAAGTTGGTGAAGATAGAGGAAAAGATAAGGTAATTGGAGGCATTAAAAAGGAGACTCAACACTCTCTCTACCCCCATCCTCCCTCTCTCTCCCCTCCCTCCCACCCAATATCTCTTCTCTCTTTCTCTCCAACATATACCACCTCTTTCTCTCTCTCCTTGTTGTTAGTCTCACTCTCACTCTCTCTCTCTCTTTGCCCGTCTTCCTCTCTCCCTCACCACCTCCTTCTCCTTTCCCCTAGTTCTACCTCCCTCTCTCTCTTTCCATCTCATTCTTGACCCATATTCTACTCTTGTTTTCTCTCTCCATCCTCCTCTTCTCTCCCTCCTCACTCTCTCTCTGCCTCCTCCCTCTCTCTCTCCATCTCACTCTCGACCTCTCATTTTCTCTACCCCCCTTCTCACTTTACCTCTTGCATATAATTCTCCCTCTTTTACCCACCATATCTCCCTCCCTCCCTCTCTCTCTTACACTCTCTTTCTTTCTCTCTCCCCACCTCCCCTCTCTGTCTTCCTCTCTCCCCCCTCACACTATCTTTCTTCCTCTCTCTCTCTCTTGTTAATATTATAGTAGCTTCGGGAGGTATGAACCTCTTTTGTGACCTATGATGAGATTATAATATTTCGGAAGGAAAAAAAGAAGTGAAGGAAACCCTAGACAAGTTGTCGGCTGCAGAAATACATTTAAATGTGAATTTATTAGTACCCAGAAGAAGAGGTCATCCCTGGAAATCTGCCAGAAATACTATAAATATAGGAGGCTAGTTCTCATTATTACACATTCTCAGAATTGCAGAGAGCCAGTTGTGCGCACTGTAGTTGACAGTTCTGTGTGCAGGTTTCTGGGGAAGGTGCAGCGCTAGTTTCTGGGTGGACTATCTGATCATCTTTGGTTTCTCTTCTTGCTTGGTGCATTATCCTCTCTTGGCTATTGATTGATACCAGTATTCTTCTTTGTCAAGGTCAAGGTGCTTAGAGAGTGGCTTCGGCCTATGGTTGGGTGACGAGGGTATCATCAATGGTAAAACAAGCACAATCTTCTATATTCTAACAGGTTATGGGCCCACACCTCCTTCATTTAGCCTAAACGCTGGAAGGAAGCATAGTCGCTAGGATATTGATCTCGCTGGGAACTGTCGCTAGGGTTACTAGCAGTAGCAGCTTCCAAGACACTATCGCTAGGGATACTAGCAGGAGCAGTTGCAGAAACCCTAATTCTCAGATCCGACACCTTGTGATGGAGCATCTCGCTCAAGGAGAATATATTCGGATGCACCCTAGTTCAGCACACCTTTTGGATCCCTTAGAAGACAGAAACGATGAAGTTGAAGTTTTGGATCAAGGCATGACCAATTACTAGTCAACCGAAGAAATGAGAAAAACGATCAGTTTTTTACACTACTCATCACTCACTGGAACGATTGAAGATGACATGTGGATAATCGATAGTGGTGCTTCTAGACAAATGACGGGAGATCAAGCCAGACTCTGAAATCTTAATGAGAAGAAGACATTGTACAAAGTGGAGCTTGGAGACAAAAGCACTTACCCCGTCGAAGGATTTGGACAAGCCTCCGTCAAGTTGAAATTAGGTAACCATGTTGACTTAAGAAATGTTTTATATGTACCTGGTTTAGAAAAGAATCTTGTATCGATATCATGTCTAGAAGACAAAGGAAACAGAATAGCCTTTGTGGATGGAAAAGTGTTATCATGGCATAAAGACTCCAGCATAGAGAATGCTAGGGTTATTGGAAGTCGTGAAGGAAATCTGTATAGACTACTAGAACAAAATGAAGAAGCTCTTGTACATGACGAAGTCAACCCTAATGAGATTTGGCATAGAAGGTATGCTCATATCAATTATCAAGCATTACCTTTTCTCAGAAGAATGGTTGAAAGAAGACCAGAATTGAAATCTACACATGAAGGAATCTGCAAGGGATGTGCCCTTGGGAAGAATATCAAGAAACCATTCCCAAGAAGCAACAACATATCTAAGGAGATCCTAGATCTAATACACTCATATGTTTGTGGTCCAATGCCAGTCAGATCTCTAGGAGTATATCTTTACTACGTAATCTTCATAGATGATTATTCAAGAAAGACTTGGTTATACCTACTGAAGACAAAAGATAAAGTATTCAGCAAATTCCAAGAATTCAAAGCAGAAATAGAAAACCTCACGAACAAGAAGATCAAGACATTAAGAACAGATAATGGAGGGGAATACACCTCGAAGGAGTTCGTTGCATTCTGCAAATCGGTAGGGATTAGGAGGGAGCTGACTTTTCCTCATAATCCTCAACAAAATGGTATAGCAGAAAGAAAGAACAGATATATCAAAGAAACCATAAAAGCCTTATTGAATGATCAAGATCTATCCATGTTCTTATGGGAAGAAGCAACAATGATGGCAATATATGTACAGAACAAAAGTCCTCATCATATATTGAAGGACATGACACTAGAAGAAGCCTTCTCAGGTAAGAAACCTAATGTGGAAAACCTAAGAATATTTGGATGTCCAGTTTACTTTCATATTCCCAAGGACAAAATAAATAAACTAGAACCTTCAGGAAAGAAGGGGATATTCATGGGATATAGTGATTCATCCAAGGCCTATAGAATATATATTCTAGAACAACACAAGATCGAAGTTAGCAGAGACGTAACATTCAATGAAAGGATGGCCTTCAGGAAATCCATCGAAGAAATTATAGAAGACGAAGAGCTTGAAGAACCTAATAAAGAAAACACAGAAAACAAAAATGATGAAAAGGATCAACCTGATCATCATATGGAGCCATGTGAAAACACTGATTTAGATATCATACCGAAGACTAAGAAATGACCAGATTGGCTTGAAGCTACATTACAAGATGCATAAAGACTCAAGGTTCCAGAAGGAACATCTAGGAAGAGTAAAAGACCGAAAAGATTCTCAAGTTATGAAACATAAATGACGAAGCTTCTAGATGAAGAACCTACCACATTTGAAGAAGCAGTTTAAAAGGGACAATGGAAAGAAGCTATGACGGAAGAACATCAATCCATTATGAAAAATGAGGTATGGAAAATTCTACCTAGACCTAAATAAAAATCGGTGGTAACCTCAAAATGGGTATACAAGATCAAACATGCAGCAGACGGAAGCATGGATAAATACAAGGCAAGATTCGTGGCTAGAGGGTTCTCCCAGAAGGAGGGAGAAGATTATGATGAAACCTTTGCTATGGTGGCTATATTTACTTCCATCAGAGCTATCATATCTCTTGCCGCTTCCATGGGATGGAACCTACATCAGATGGATGTAAAGACAGCTTTCCTCAATGGAGCTATTGAAGAAGAAGTGTTTATTGAGCAACCTCAAGGATTTGAGGTACATTCCAGAGACACTCATGTTTGTAGATTGAAGAAATCTCTATATGGACTCAAGCAAGCTCCAAGGGCTTGGTATGCCAGAATGGATAGTTATCTAACGAGACTTGGTTTCTCCAAGAGTCATGCAGATCCAAACCTCTACTACAAAGTCGTGGATAATGCACCTGTGATTCTACTATTATATGTTGACGATCTATTCATAACAGGTGAAGAGTCTCTCATTATCTAGTGCAAGAAGGAATTAGCTTCTGAATTTGATATGAAAGATCTAGGTCTCATGCACTATTACTTGGGACTAGAAGTATGGCAGAAGCATGGTGAAGTATTCCTTGGACAAGGAAAGTACGCAATAAAGATCCTTTAGAAATTTGGAATGATGGACTGTAAGCCCATGGACACTCCTATGAATGTGGATATAAGAAAAGTGAAATTTCCAGATTCTGATCCAGTAGATTCATCTCTATATCGACAACTAATTGGGTCATTGATGTATTTGGTAAATACTCAACCAGACATTTTCTTTACCATGAATACACTAAGCCAGTTCCAGGTGGAACCAAGACATGACCATTGGATAGCTGCAAAGCATGTATTATGATATATTCTTGGAACAATAAACTATGGTTTGAGATATGCCGCATCCAGTGATATACAACTTCATGGATTCACAGACTCAGATTGGGCAGGAAGTACAGAAGACAGAAATAGTACTTTAGGTGTGTGTTTCATCTTGGGCTCTGCTATGATATATTGGGGCAGTAGGAAACATAAGTCTGTCACACTTAGCACAGAAAAAGTGGAGTATATGGTATCATTTGAAGCATGCACAAAAGCAGTATGGCTGAGGAAGCTAATCTCCAATTTATTTGATCAGATTCCAGAATCGACCATAATATATTGCGATAATCAGAGTTGTATAAGATTATCAGAACATCCCATGTTTCATGAAAGGTTGAAACACATTAAGATAAAATACTACTTTATTTGAGATGAATTCCAGGAAGGAGAGGTAAATCTCGAGAATATCCCCACTGATGAGCAGACAACAGACATCCTGAAAAAACCTCTATCCAGAATTAAGTTTTCATATTTCCAGGAGAAGATGGGGATCGTGGAAATAAATCCCTTAGCTGAAAGGGAAGACTCTCCAGGTTAGGAGGGAGCACTGAAAAATATTGTTGAAACATTTATCTTTGTGATTGAAAAATAGTCCATATTGGACAGATTCTTTCTTGTTCGGAAAGTGGATTGAGATTTCTGACGGACAGTGACTTCCCATTGTGGTTAACATGGGAAGTAGTCTGATTGCTGATGTATCATAGAAAACAAATTCCCATTTTGGTTAACATGGGGAGTGGTCTAGGGCAGTCTCTCTTCTTGAGGGTTACTCAAAAGAATGGCCCGCATTGCTAGACAATGATTTCTCATTGTGGTTAACATGAGGAATGGTCTGTTTTGGAAGTTGATACATGACAGTCTTTTCCTCTTATGGTTAACGGAGGAAATGGTCAGGACAGTCATTCCTTAGGGTTATACATTCTCTCCAGGGTTCACTTTGATTAGTGTAGGAAGAATGGGCCAGGGTGGGGAATGGTCTAGGCTCAACAATCAGGGACAAACATTCCTTAGGGTTTATACGTTCTCTCCAGGGTGCACTTTTATTAGTGTAGGAGGAATGGCCCAGGGTGGGGAATGGTCCAGACTCAGAAATTCCTTAGGGTTCATACATTCTCTCCAGGGTGCACTTTGATTAGTGTAGGAAGAATGGCTCGGGGTGAGGAATGGTTCAGGCTCAGTAATTAGAAACAATCATTCTTCCTTGTTTGAGAAGAATAGGGAAGATAGCTCATTGTTGATGTTCTATACTGAGGGAAGATATTCTTTCAGATCTCACAGATGTGAGTGAAAGATTGGCCCAGATGATTCAGTTTATTCTTAACAATATTTTCTGTGCAGGTTGTCATCAGATGATTGTTATGGAGACAGACTGTCTCCAGACAGTAGAGATATACTACTGTGGTGGATATGTTCCACTGGTTGTGACTATGTCTCACGGTTTGAGTAGTTGTGTATTACTATGGATAGACACAGTTGTGTTTTATCAATTGATATTGTACCAGTTGCATAGGAGATTATCGAGTTGGATAATAATGATGGTGCTCGTGATACTACCAGTTGAATGGTCTGTTTGTGCTCAAGACCATACCTCCCTAGCTAGGAGGGAGTGTTAATATTATGGTAGCTTCGAGAGGTATGAACCTCTTTTGTGACCTATGACGAGATTAGAATATTTCGGAAGGAAAAAAAGAAGTGAAGGAAACCCTAGACAAGTTGTCGAATGCAGAAATACATTTAAATATGAATTTATTAGTACCCAGAAGAAGAGGTTGGCCCTGGCAGTATGCCAGAAATACTATAAATACAGGAGGCCAATTCTCATTATTACAAATTCTCATAATTGCAGAGAGCCAGTTGTGCACACTTCAATTGGCAGTTCTGTGTGCAGGTTTCTAGGGAAGTTGCAACACCAGTTTCTCGGTGGACTATCTTATCAACTTTGGTTTCTCTTCTTGCTTCATGCATTATCCTCTCTTGGCTATTGATTGCTACCAATATTCTTCTCTGTCAAGGTCAAGGTGCTTAAAGGGTGGCTTCGACCTATGGTTGGGTGACGAGGGTATCATCAATGATAAAATGAGCACAATCTTCTATATTCTAACATCTCTCCACTCCCCTTTTTGTCTTCCTCTCTCTGACTCTCACACTCTCATACACTCTCTCTCTATTCCCCCTCTATGTATTCCTCTCTCTCCCTCTTAGACTCTCACACACTATAACAAGTTTGGTACATTGCAAGGAAAGAAATGGCCTTGACCTAGACATGTCAAGACCTAGACCTAGACATAGACATAACAAGACCTAGACATGGAAAGGCATGGAAAGACCTATACCTATACCTAGAACATAGACCATCACCTAGAACATAGACCGTGACATAGACGTATACAATGACCATGATGTATTCCATGAAATAGACGTAGAGTTAGACCTAAACCATGACCTAGACCATGAGCTATACCTAAACCATGACCTAGACCTATACCATGAGCATGCACATGACCATGACCTAGACCATGACCTAGAACATGACCTAGACCCCCCTATCTCCATCTAAGCCTAGGCATAACCTATACTCTACCCTTAACCCCATCCACACTTAATCTCTAACTGAAATATGCATATACCTATTTTTAAAGGCCCCACAACCCTTGAACCCATGTCTTGGTTCTCTAACCATTTCTCCATGCTTTAAAACACTTTCAATCCTAAGCCCTTAGATTGGGTGCTTATCCTTTCCCAATAGGAACGTGTGCTTACTTGGAAATTTTGTGTGCCAAACACACTCCTCAACCTCTTCTATCTCAAAGGTAAGTCAAGACAAATCAAGGAAAGGAAATACATGGCATGGCATGAAATGGAAAGGCAAGGCACAAAAAATCGAGGTGCATGCCAACGATGTTGTTAAAAATGAAAAATGGTAGGTATGGGACTTAGAGCGTGGGATGGAAAATTTTGTTCCCAAAATCAAAATTAATTAATTTGAAGTATGACAAGTGGGTGACAAAAAGACTTAAAAGAAAATAGGGTAGAGCATAGAGAAGAAAATGATAGATATGAGAGGAGATAAGAGCGTTGGTTCTTTGGTTTGGGAGAAAGAGAGGAGAAAGACATATAAGCAGAGAGGAGAATAGAGCATTGGTTCGCTAGGTGGTGGAGGTAGGTAGGTATCATAATTTATTTTATTTCTTAATAAAATATTTTACCAGAAATATGAGTGAGTTATGTTTTATTATTTCATTCATAGACATCAAAGAAATCCAAACGTCTTCTAAAGGAGAGTAAGGGCTCATGACGAATAAAGGATATGTGCAACAAAGAAATGTAGCCTCCTCTATAAGGTGAGTGTTAATTTTTTATTCTTCTTCCAATGGAGTAATTATACAAGTACTTCTATGAACATGACCATGACCTAGACCATGAACTAGATTTGACCATGACCTAGACCCCCCTAGCTCCATCTACGCATAGGAATAACCTATACTCTACCCTTATCCCCCTCCACACCCAAGACCTAAGTACATTATGACTATACATCTTGTTTAATAACGATATTTTATGGATATGACCATTCACCTATGGTTTAATAATGATTTCACATGGTTTAATGATGATTATGGTACATTGATTCTTCTTTTTTATTTTAATATAAGCATAATTTTTAGTGTATTTGATATTATTTATATGGAATATCTATCCTTCTTTCACAATCATTGTTCGACATGCCCTAGATTATGTATGATGAAACACTTATCTATATGTACTCTCAAACACTCTTTCTCTCTACCCTTCTCCTCCCTCCCTTTCTCCCCTCTCTTCCACTATCTCTCATCTCTCTCTCTCTCTCCTACATCTACCATCTCTCTCCCACCTCTCTCTCTCTACTGCCCCCTTTTGGTCTTTCTCTCCCACCCTCTCATGCTCTCAAACAATCCATATCTACCCCCTTCTCTTTGTACCTATTATATATAACCCTTGATATCTCACTCCATGTATCCCCCCTCCCTCTCTCCCCCCACTCTCCCCACCTTTCTCTCTTTTCTTCTATCTAACCCCCCTTCCCTCTCTCCCCCCCCCCTTCCTCTCAGTATCTCTCTCTACCCCCCCTCTCTATCTCCCTATCCCTCACTATCATACAGTCTCTTTGTCTTCCCCTCTCAGACTCTATTTATTCCTCTCTCTCCACCCCCCCTCTCTACATCGCAAGGAAAGAAATGGCCTTGACCTAGACATGTCAAGACCTAGACCTAGACCTAGACATAGCAAGACCTAGACATGACAAGACCTAGAACATGACCTAGACCTATACCATGACCATGACGTAGACCATGACATAGACCTAGAGATAGACCTAAACCATGACCTAGACCATTAAATATAGCTAGGGCTAGACTTAGACCATGACCTAGACCTATACCATGACCATGACCTAGACCATGATCCATAGCTTGACCTAGAACATGACCTAGACCCCCCTAACTCCATATAAGCCTATGCATAACCTATACTTGACCCTTAACCCCCTCCACACTCGATCACTAAGTGAATTATTCATATACCTCTTGTTAAAGGCCCCACAACCCTTGCACCCACATCACCCACATCTTGATTTTCTAACCATTGCTCTATGCTTCAAACAAATTTCAATCCTAATCCCTTAGGTCCTAGTTTTCCCCAGACCCCTATACATATTTATTCATAAATATGTTTGATCAATAATAAATGATATATTAATTGCATTAAGAGCGCGCACGTGCTCTTGTGACTTGAAATCCTTGTGATTGTCACTCGTCCATGCCCAACAAGAACGTGTGCGTGTTCCTAGAATGGTCAATGCGCTTTAGTGCTCACACATTTTAGTAATGTGCATGCTTTCCTACTGGGAATTTTTATGTGCCAAGAACACTCCTCTTCCTCATCTATCTCAATCCCGACATCTGCACAAAAAATAGCAGGAACAAACAAGTTTTTTTTTATAGTTTTGTTGTTTAATTCATAGACAACTTTGTGCTATTGAAAGAGAGTTGTGGGAAGAATTGGAAGACAAATTTGTACAAGTAGAATTGGAATTTTTGGTTGTGTCTTCTTGGAATTGGAAGAAATATTTGTCCAATTGGAATTGTTAGTTTTCTTATTGTGTGATGCCAAGAAAAATTTGTCCAATTGGAATTGTTAGTTGTGTCCTCTTGTGTAATACCCAGACAAATTTGTCCAATTGGAATTTTTAGTTGTGTAATACCAAGACAAATTTATCCAATTGAAACCGTAATTGTTAGTTGTGTCTTCTTGTGTAATACCAAGACAATTTTTTTCAATTGGAATTAGAATTATTAGTTGTGTCTTCTTTTGTAAAACGAAGACAATTTTTTCCTCTTGGAAATGGAATTATTATTTTTTCCTTGTGTAATAACAAGAAAAATTTGTGGTGGTGTGCTTGGAAGCCAATTTTTCTCTTTAAACATGGGGAACCGATGGATTCGAGAAAGAAAGTCCTCGAGGAAAGAGAAACCCATCGAAAAAGGTAGAAGAAGAAAGAGAAAAGGAAAAGTTACGTATGTCAAAGCATAGGATTTCAGAAGAGGGAAATATAATTTATATCGGAATAGATGTCGTTGTTGTTTCTCCTCCATCACCATAAGAAAAGAGTAGGAGTTCAAGAGAGACAAATCCATGCAGTATCTCATCAAGAAAAAATGTTGTAGATGACCAAATGATGGATGATTTGCTTGGAGCTAATTATACAATGGATGAAATTAGAGAGGCAATTGGTGCACAACATTGTGGTGAATAAGTTCATGTGGTGCAACCTCTTTTTGGATAGTCAGACGCATTATTATTTAGCGGCATTGAATTTTGAACCAAAATTCAATGCCGCTAAATGTCAATTATTTTTTGCTTTGTTAAAATCTAGAATTTTGACTATTGTTAGGATAATTTTAAGCATTAAAACAATCAAAAGTTTAGAAACAAGTCATCATGTTGTTAGAAACCTTGTAGATTATTTCCAAAGAATTGGTAAGAAATATCATTCTAAATATCACAATGCATCCTACGTGTCTTGTTACACTCAATTGTTAGCAAGATCACAAGAAAACATCGTTTGCTACAACAAACCTCTCATCTCATGAAATGCAACATCAAAACCCTTAGAAAGTATTCTCATAGATGAGATAACCTTGACATAAGTGGCCCAACAGTTTTCTGGGCCTTTACTGGTAGGCTACCTTGTTCTGACATGAAGTTAATTGGAGTAGTGAAGGGACTAGTACATGATTTATGTCATGAGAACACTAGGCTTTCTTCCAACTAAAAACATGTACTAAAATTGAGAACGGGATCTAGGGACCATGAACCCCATATTTAAAACCTTCTTGACATTATACAGACATAATTGTATGAGAGATTCAAGACAGTACATAGTGCACTTAACTTGGGCCAAATATCTTTCCATAAATGCAAGCCTTGATATGTTCGAATAAACACAATTCATAACACATGTTGTTATAGATATCACATTGAGTATAGTTA
>ML786860.1:278492-300822 GCA_009831015.1 Picea engelmannii | reverse complement strand
TATGTGTTATCTTTACATTGAACTTGAAAAAAACCTATATAAGATTAGTGAATTTTTGAGAGATTTACATTCAAGTATTAATTATGTGTAGTGAACCTAGCTAATAAGTGTTCAATGTCATTGGATTTACATCCATAACCCATGACTAATTGTTTTGTATTTTTTGCAAAGCCAAGAGGAAATGACAAAAAATCAACCATACCTTTCTTGCAATGGACACAGTGGAAAGATCTCAAGTTTTTCTCCTCCTCTATTAGTCGTGTTTGCTTTCTCCAATTGGGAAAATCACAAGGCGTAGTGTGCGAATGAGAAAAAAACATGTTTGTCGTCCCTTAAAAATTAGGATCCTAGGAATGCGCATGCGTTCTCAAGAACGTGCATATTTTCTTAGGAACATGCACGCAATCTTAAGAACACATGCATGTTCCTGTCGACGAACCTATATGGAATGATCACTAGAGATTCAGTCCTTTCCAAACCTATAAGATTAGGACGCGTGTGCATTCCTGAGAATGCGCAAGCATTCATGCGAGTGCGAATTCTTGTTGACCCCCTTGCCACTTTTTCATCCACCAACTTTGTACACTCACCCATTTGTCCTTGGGTTAAGTATTACACAATTTCTTCCAAAAACACATTATATTTCTATTCAATATATCCTTTGGCATTTCACCACTTTCAATTTATCTAACAACTCTTCTATATAGCTTGCTAATAAAACTTATGATCTAAAACCCTAATTTAGTTGCAAATAATACTGAGGTGGCAACTATTATATATTTTCAGCTATATATTTGAGAACTTCTCTAGTTGAACTAAAATTCAACTAAGAAGAAGTCAACCAATTTACCTTGTAAAATTCACAAGTTTCTATTCTAGATCAAGGTCCAAGAGACTATATATAAGAGAAGTTAGTTTTTTGATCATATAGTTTGAATAAATTTGTTAAGAAAATGTCATTGCCACCTCTTCAATTAAACATTGAGCCATCTATTCTATTATTAACATATTCCATTATGTTAATAGATTTGGGCATGAATTCATAAACCGTCAACCAAACTAGAGTACCTAACAGTCGTGGAGGTCGTCACAGGTCGTCGAGTTAGAAAACTAGGGTAGCATCAAGCGATGCAACAACTTTTGATATCCATTCTGCAGTTGTTGATCCTTCATAGGAGGGGCTCTGGAGCAACGTCGTTGGCATTAGATTATCTTAGTTTATTATTGGACAACATTATCTTCCCTATTTTTTTAAATATGCTATAATGTATGTAACAAGAGTTTATATTGCAGGTCGATTATTATTTCATTCCCACATTGACATTGCCGAGTAAGAAAAATAATTCACCTATATAAATGAAAGAGATATAAGCCCAGAGTTATAATTAGAGTTAGAATAAAAGTTTGTACTAAGTTATGTTATCAAACAAACAAAAGATAAGTTTAATTAGATGATTATAATAAGGTGAGATTAAGGTTTTTCCCATTATAAAGGTTTTTTTTTTGGTTTTCTTTTTCTATAAAACTAAAAATAATTTTGACTACTAACTTTTTATTAGTTAGATTGATGTTTTTTTTCTTGGGATGTTTTTGTTTTACTAATTTGCTTTTTATTTTTATTGTTTTTTTAAATTTAAAAGTTATGATTAATGTAGATTGATGTTTTTTTCTTGGGATGCTTTTGTTTTACTAATTTTTTTTTTTTTTAGTTATGATTAATGTAGTAGCAAATATTTGGGTGCCATCCTATCAAATTTGTAAGCCTTGTTGCAATAAAGGGAAACTTATCAAAATTGTCAGACTTGTTGCAATAAAGGGAACTTTTGGGTGGCATACTGTAAGCCTTGTTGCATTAAAGAAAACTATACCGTTCCCTTTGGGTGGGAACCTTTCAGTGGCATACTGTAAGCCTTGTTGCATTAAAGGCAACTATACCTTTAGATATTGTTGAGTAATAGTTTGAGGACCATAGAACCATACCATTAGATATTCTTGAGTAATAGTTTGAGGACATCATCCTCTTTTACAATGCTTTCTTTTTCTTTTATACATTGTGATGATATTGATTGAGGAGTCTTTGAATGATGATGTGTCTCAAGGACTTACATTGATGATATTGATTTCAGAAGTCTTTGATTGATGATGTGTCTCAAGGACTTACATTGATGAGTGATAATGACTTGCTTGTTTTTTCCAAGAACCTCAATCACCCATGCATTTTTTGGGGGGGTTTTATTTAAAGGTAGTTTGAATATTATTTAAATTGACCTTTAGTGATATTCTTATCTTTTTGTTTTTGGATTAACTCTTTTTTATGAATTCTAGTATTGGAACTCAACTTCTACCTTTGAAGTATTATGTTGCTCATTGTTCTTTGAGAAATTTGGTGCATTTGAAAATGCATTCTTTTGAAATCCTCGATATACTCATAAAACCATTTTTAAACATTTAAGCTAGCACATCATTTGAATCCACCCAATAGTTCGTCGAGTGCTTTATGAGTTTCACTTTTCAAAATTGAATCGATAATTCAATGCCCAACTTTATCAAAGTTTCATCTTTTGAATTTATTTTGTTTGATACACTCATTGGACCATTCTTGAAAAGGAAATCCTTATTATCTTTTGAAAGTCTCAAATATTTTGTTGGGGGTCTATTGAAGATCATCTTTTGAATGTTCTTGATGGTTTGATGAAATTGTTTCAAAGGTCATCTTGTTGGATTACTGAGAGGGGGTGAATCAATAATAGAAATTTTTAATCCTTTTAACCACAATATGTAAGTGTTATTTATATTTATGATCAATATATCATTATCATCCAATAAGTGCAGAGTAAATAAACCATGGAAAATGAACAAGCATACACATACATAGTACACCATCATTTTTATGTGAAAACCCAATGCGGGAGAAAACCACATAATGTTTTTTCTTATATGTCTCTAAGAATTACATTCATTGCAAGCACCAACTTCCTTTATTATCCAGATGCAACTGGAAGGAGGCTCTGACCCCCTATATTTTCAGGCTACAACCTGAGGGAAGCTCCAACTCCCCAATTATTTGGCTTCAACCAGAAGGAGGATACAACCCCCTATGTTCTTCGGCTACAACTGGAAGGTGACTACAACCACCTATCATTGCCCCATCCTGTTTCCCTGAAATATAAGTGACAAATGATGAAACCACTACCACACTATCACTATGAGATATACCACTATAAACATGTTCCAACCTGTACCAACAACATGTAACCAACTTGTGCCACTAACCTGTAACCAACTTGTACTTGTACTCAGCTCGTACCAACAAAAACCCAATAGGTATGTGACCTGTATATACTGCAGCTCGTGTATGTACATTCCATGTATATACTATAGCCTGCGTATGTACATGCCCTGTCTATACTGTAGCCTGCGTACACCTTCAAAAAAAATAGGGTTTTCACCTTCTCTGAAACTTCAAACACTTTGTTGCCTCAGTCACTTCAACCTGCAACCTGTCAATGTTTCTTATCTATAGTTGTATCCAGTGCATACATCATTTTATATATTCCTTAACAAAATGCATCTCTATCTCTAGTCATATACCATACATGTGTGTATAATCATGAACAAGTGTAATAACCCTCACATGGACTAGACATCAAACCCTCATTGATATACATCCTCTGATCCGGATTTATGAGAGGAACAAAATGAATAACAAACTGAATACAATAACATGGTGATACAGAGAACAACGACATATATCTAGTGAAAAATAACTTCTATTGAATAAATAAAATAGGTTGAAACTGTAAAACTATAGAACTAAAAACAACTTGCTGGAATGGTGGTAGCTATCTCTCAAAAGAGATGTGGCTACTACGCACATCCATATGAGAAAAATGAATACAATGAGGCTCCAGAGGCCTTTTCAACATTACTCATGAATGCCAAAACCCTAGACATCCAAAAACCTAACCCTATGAGATGAAAAGCCAAAATTTATGTGGGCCCCGATGGGTAAGTTGGTACCTCAACTTCCCGATGTCGTAAATTTTTCATACAACCTCTGTTTTAGGCACGTGATAGCTCATTGGAAAGGTGTTTTAGAGAATTACACATTATGTCATCAAACTCTGACTCCGTTTATAGTTTGACTATGGCAAGACAAAAAACATTGTTTAGAGCCCCAAAATGACCCTGGAAGTAGAGAAAGATGTACTAACATGAAAACTTCCAAAATAAGCCATTCGGATTAGGTGGGAGGCCACTAATATCCACCTAGAAGTTGTGTAGGGCTTCATACATCCCCGTAAGTGTAGAACCCACAATTACAAAGAATTAAATAAGAATTTGTTGAACTAACAATTGTCAAGAGGAGGCAGTTGGAATAGGTGGGTGGCCACCCATATCCTCCTGAATCAGTCCTCCCCCCTTAGAAAGAAATGGTCTCCATTGCATTGAGTGCCCCATCAAGTGAGGAAATTTATGATGAATTTGGCCCTGGGTGAGCCATTTTCCTTGGTGCAGGAGATGCCTTGCCTTGAAAACCCGATAAAGTGGATCCTCTACTGGCGAGTGCCCTTGACCTGTGTATCCACTATCTGATCAATGGATTCTTGTTCCATGCAGTCAGGGTTGAGCTCTGTTGGTTTCAATTGTTATGTTATCTCTGAGGTGTCTAATAATGGTGGAAAATATGGTCGGAGGAGGTCCACATTGAACAATGGGTGCAAGCCAAAGAAGGGAGGAGTGTTGAGCTTAAAAACATTGTCTCCCACAGCCTTGGTGATAGTGTAAGGCCCATAGTGAAGTGGAAGGAGCTTCTTATGGGGCCCTGTAAGGAATTCTTTCTGCAAATGTAACTAGACCTTGTCTCCCACCTGAAACTTGTGCGATACCCAATGTTGATCATGGCGTTTCTTGTACTTAGCATTAGATTTCTGCAAAATCTCATGGATCTGTTGGTGGATGTGTTGAATCCGCTCAATGAATCTGGTGGATTTGTCGGCCTCAGACTAAACATGGGAAGATTATGTTTGTGTGGTTATAAGAGGGAGTGAAACATCAATGGGACCCAAGGGTTGGAATCTCATCCCCACCTGAAATGGTCTATGGTCAGTGGAGCTATGGAGAGCCTTGTTGTAGTTGTGTTGAACATAGGAAAGACTCTCATCCCATGTACGTGGATGCTTAGAGTTATACATGCACAGGATGTGCAAAATCATCTGATTGATGACCTCTGTCTGGCCATCAGTTTGAGGGTGGAAGGAAATGGATTTAGTGAAATTGGTGTCCAAAAATGACCAAAGACTTGACCAAAATGTGTTGAGGAACCTATTGTCCCGATTGAAGATGATGGTCTGTGGTATCCCAAAATGGACCCACACTCATTCGAAAAAGAGCTTGGCAGTATTTTTCACTGTGATGCTCTTCTTGCAGGATGTGAGAATGGCCATATTTGAAAACCGATCAACCACCACAAATACACAATCATTGCCTTGCTTGGTGGATGGAAGGCCAGACATGTAATCCATCGAGATGGATTCCCAAGGCCTCTCGGGAGTAGGAACAGGGGTGTATATTCCTTGCTTCCTGATGGTTGGCTTGGCAATGATAGAGGCAATGCAAGATTTGATATAATTGTTGACGTATTTTCGAAGTTTTGGCCAATAAAAATGTTTCTGTAGAATGACCATAGTTTTTTCCATGCCAAAATGTCCTGCCATCCGACTGTAGTGAGCCTCACAAATGAGATTTGCACGCTCGCTTGCAGAAACATAGAGGTGGCCAAGATGGCATAACAGTCTGTCCTGAATGTGAAAATCAGTGACATTCGCGCCTGTACCCAAGAGCTTATAGGTGGTGGAGAATTCAGGATCTTGTTGATAAAGTTGGGGCCACTCAGATGCCTCATGCCCACAGGAGGTCGATTGAGGCAGTTAGGGAAACGATTTGTGCTCCCTGTATTATACTTGATGTTGAAATGGAATTGTTCCATGTATGTGGACCACTTATGATGGTGGTCATTCTACAACTTCCCCTCTGTCTGTATGAACTGCAGAGGCTTGTGATCAATGTGGATGATTGTCTCCTTTCCCATAATGTAATGTTTCCATTGACGACATGTTTGTACAATGGAATACATTTCCTTGTCATAGGTGGAGTATTTCTGGATAGTATCTGAGAGTATCTCACTATGGTATTCTATCGTATGACCGTGCTGAGTGAGAACTGCGTCTATAACATAGTTGGATGCACCAGTCTCAATCTCAAACGGTTGTTGCAGATTAGATAAGGAGAGTACTAGAGCTGAGCATAAGCGATGCTTCAAATCATCAAATTCTCATTGTTGTGCCTTCTCCCATGCAAAATTTTCCTTTTCACCACCCTTGGTCACTTGGTTGAGGGCCCATATAATATGGGAGAATCCCAACATGAACCATCAGTAGAAGTTGACAAGTCCCAAGAAGCTCCAAAGCTCAGTTAGTGTGGTCGGGTATAGCCAGTCACGTATGACTTGGATCTTAGCTGGATCCACATGTACCCCATGTTCATCAACAATGTAGCCCAAGTATTGGACCTTGTTCATTCCAAAGAAGAATTTTTCCAAGTTGGAATATAGCTTGTGCTACCGCATAGTGGTCAAAAGCTACTGAATATGTTGCATGTGCTCCTCCCAAGTTCTGCTGAAGATGAGTATGTCATCCAAATATACCACCACAAAAGAGTTGGTGAAGGGTCTTAATACATCATCCATCAACCTCATGAATTTTTTTGGTGCATTCTTTAGGCCAAAGGGCATGACCAACCATTTGAAGAGACCTTCTTTAGATTTGAAATTTGTCTTCTATACATCATTCAGTTCGATGGGAACCTAGTGGTAGCCAGACTTTAGGTTAATATTGTTGAAGAACTTGCCCCCCTTGAGTTGGTCAAGGAGGTCATAAATTTGGGGAATTGGGTACTGATTCATGACTATGATTTTGTTTAATGCTATGTAATCAATGCAGAGCCACGAGGTCCCATCTTTATTCTGCACCAGTACAATCAGGCTTCCGCAAGGGGAGGAGCTAGGTTTTATGTGCCCCTTTTGAAGAAGCTCTTGGATTTGACATTTACATTCGTCATTTTCCATCAACGAGCGATGATAAACTGGTCCATTAGGAAGAGTTGCATCGGGGGTTAGATCAATTGGATGCTTGACTTGGTAGTGAGTCAGTACCCTGGTGGGTGAGGAGAAGATGTATCTGTACTCTTCCATGATTTTTTCCACTTGCTTTTGTTGCAAAGAGAGGCTTTGAGTAGAGGTCACAGATGTGGCAGCAACCTTCTGCTTACTATGAGAATAGATCACAAAGACGACGAACTTCCCAGTCTATTAAATGACCTTACTGCATTTCTTAGAAGAGATTAAAGAAATAGCGGTAGGCGGTGCTACCTTTGGCATCCTATACAATTGTCTACCCAAAGTAATAATAGCACCGTAGGGTCTAGACTCATACACAACATGTCATTTCCACAAATATGGTTGTCCTAAAATAAAATCACAAAATTCAAGGGGAGAAATATCACACAATACCTCATCTTTGAAGGGCTTGATGTTAAAGGGTAGACGACATTGTTGGCTGACGCGGAGATCTCTTCCTTGGCGAAGCTAGCCAATGGTGTAGGGATGTGGGTGCAATGGAATTGGCATGTCCAAATGATTGAGACCTCTGATGAGATCAGGTTCTTCTAACTACTTCTATCGATAATGAAATGAATCAAAGCCCCCTTTACCCACATCCGTGAGTGAAAGAGGCATTCCCCTTCCTCTGGTTCTTCTAGTTCGTTTGGTTGGATTTTGGTGCTAGTGAAAGAGGTGTTGGGTTCGAAATCGATAATTCTCTTACCTCCTTATAGAGTTTATTCGAAGTCAGAATCAGCCTCTGACTCGAAAGCTTTCATCTCTACCAGCAATGACTGCTTGGAGCGACATTCTTCGGTGTTGTGCCAAGGGATTTTATGGTATTCACACCACTTTGTTGTGTCCTTCTTCGACTTCTCATTATCCTTCTTGTCTTGCACCTTGGACTGGTTGTCCTAAGAGTGGCCATCTTTTTTTTGTCCCTTGTTTTGTGGGTTGGGCCACCTTTGCCCTGCTTCATCTATGAGGAGTTTGCAGATCCAAACTCTCGCGTCTTCTACTTAAATTTCTACTCGATCTTGAAAACATATCTATAAGTCGTACCCAATGATGTGATGTCCAAAAAATCCATTTATTTTTTAATGTATCTATGCAGAAAACCATGGTATTTGATCACCAGATGTCATTCACAATCATTGATACCCAATTTGGTGCGTAGGGCATGGAAAATATTGGTGAAATCTGGTACTGTCTAGTCCCTTTCCTGACGCAGGGTGGTACATCTTGTGTACTGGTCCTTGTAGCTTCCAATATGGTGGTATTGTTCTTTAATGAAATCCATGAAGGAATCCCATGTGGGGGTGATCACAAATATTGCATATTCCTCTTTGGCCCTTTTCTTAGAGTAAGTATCCCACCAGTCCTTAACATGGGGGACGACCTTGAGAAATGAAAAAGTAATATTTTCTCTATTGAAAAAATTGTGGACTGAAAAATACCCTTCAAGAAGATTCAACTATTTATCTACAACATTTGCATCTATCAGTCCTTCAAATAATGGAATATCAAAATTTACTTGTACCTTGAAGGGGGTTGCATGGCCACTTGATGAAGATGTGTTTCTTGTGGGCAGTCGTTGAAGGATCTGTGCAAAGTTGTCCATCATTTCATTCCTTTGTTGCACAAGGGATTCCTTGAGCAACATTTTAAAAGGATCTCCTACTCCATCATATTTCTTTTCTTCCCCCATGGGTTGTTGTTGAACTCGACGAGACCGATATTGCAAATGATCGATTGGTTCGAGTCCCAACTTCTTGTACCTAGATCTTGTCGGGGACACGCACGAAGAAAAATAAATGAAGAGAAGATCACTCTGATACCACTGATTCATATTTATGAGTGGAATGAAATGAATAACAGACTGAATATAATAACAAAGAGATATGGAGAACAACAACCGATATCCAGTGAATAATAACTTCTATTGAATAAATAAAATAGGATGAAATTGTAAAAATACAGAATTGAAAACAACTTACTTGAATGGTGGTAGCTATCTTTGAGAAGATATGTGGATGCTATGCGCATATTTCTGAGAAGAATGATTACAATGAGGCTCCAGAGGCCTTTTTAACATTACTCATGAATTCCAAAACCCTAGACATCCAAAAACCTAACCCTAGGAGATGAAACACCAAAAGTTATATGGGCCCCAATGGGTAATTTGGTACCTCAACTTCTCGGGGTCATAACTTTTACATACGACCTCCATTTTAGGTGCATGATAGCCCATTCAAAAGGTTTTTTTGATAACTATACATTATTCCATCAATCTCTAACTGCGTCTACAGTTTGACTGTGGAAGGCCAAAAAACACTATTTATGGCCCTAAACTGGCCCTGGAAGTACAAAAACATGTACTAACATGAAAAATTCCAAAATAATCTAGTTGGATTAGGTGGGCTACCACCAACATCGACCTGGAAGCTGTGTAGGGATTAAGACAACCCCAAAAGTGTAGAACCCACAATTACAAATAATTACAGAAGAACATGTTGAACTAACAACTTTCAAGAGGATCCAATTGGAATAGGTGGGTGGCCACCAATATCCACCTAGATCAGCCTCAAACTACACCAAAAACTTCACAACCACTTCATAACTACAATCTATCAACCATGTACCACAAAAACCTTCAACCATGTGCCAAGAAATACAAGATGTGCCTCAACGCTAACAAGATGTACCAATGATAAATATCAAATATACAAGCATTACATTTATGTAGATATGGCTTATACAGTAAGTTCCATACAATAAATAATATCTCTAGGGAAAATCCTCAAACCCCCATAACCATATCTCATGTAGACAACAATATCCAACTACACATATAAATAAGACATAGCTTTTGAACCTGTAGATAGATTTGTTGTACCTGATCATTGTAGACCTTCCTGGGAGCTTACTTTCAAAATCTAGAGATCTGGAATTTTCATCTCCTCAAGTTTTCATGGATTTTCCCAACTGTACGTGCCCTTCTATATTTCCAGCCTGCGTACGTACACATCCTTCTCCACTGCAGTCCACGTACACCTCAAAAACTAGGGTTTTTTCAGTATTTCTGCAATTCCRAAACTTTCATCGTCAACCCTTCATGTTATCTTAGGCTTGCATAACTTTAGATGTATCAATGAGTACCTGCAATAAACCTTACACAATAATWTATATTCAATGTGCTCAATAGGTGCTAATAGGAGAATCTTTTTCTCTTATTTATACTTCCATGTAGCTTCCTGAAGGGGTTACCTTCTAGCCAACTTAACCCAACTTCCTTCTTTTAGGGCTAACCCACTTCTAACCACTTGTCCACTTATAACCACTTTATCCACAAATAGTAAACTCTCCACTTCTAGTTGCAACTAATTTATTTTTAATTATTTTCTTATTGCAACAACTTAACCCATGATTAACTCCTAATTTCACACACTTTGATTAGTCAACTTCTTCTAGGGGTTTATAGAATAATTTGACTTCTTTGACCTTCTTGGGTCTTCTAGATAACTCAAGAGGGTTCTCCAACTTCACAAGGCCATAAATCTCTAACTGTAAGGAGTTATGTGATGTTCCACATATCACCTAAAATAACATGACATATAATATCCATTTAGAATAGTCTTACCTGCAAATGCACTGATATTCATACCTTTATACCTCAAACAATCTTTATTCCATTAACCATATTGTTGGTGCTGCCAGAATTTTCTACTGGACTTGCTTAAAGGGTTGAAATCAATGACAACCAACCCAACTAATCAACAATACCCCCCTTTGGCATTGATGGAAACACTATGATGCAAAGTTGAAGTCATATGGCTCATCCTCCCCCTGTGACCATCACTCCCCCTCGAAACATGCCTCTGTGCTCTCTAACCATGCATATGATGAATCTTTCCCCGTTTGACATCAATGGAAAAGGAAACTTCTCTTCGGAGTTGCTCCCCCTAACTGAACTATCCTTAGGGATGCTCCTCTTAACCAAACTCTTCCTGAAAACGCTCCCCCAAACTGAACTATCCTCTTTATGGTGCTTCCTCCTGTAAATCTAAGACATTTAATATAAGAATTCAAAAAAAATCATTTTGGAGTATAAATTACTTCGAGTCTTTGTCAAAGATACTCAAAAGATTCCCTTGGAAGCAATTTTGTAAAGATATCTGCAACCTATTCTTTTATTCCCGCATATTCAACTATGATGTTCCTCTCTGTAACTTGTTCCCATAGAAAGTGATACTTGATTCAAATGTGCTTTGTCTTGGAGTGCATCACTGGATTATTTTAGATAATGATGGCACTTGTATTATCACAATATATTGGAATGGGCTCATCATACTCAACCTGTATATCTATCAGAGTTTGTTTCATCCATAGAACCCGTGTACAACATGTTTTTGCTGCCATATACTCTGATTCGGCTATAGAAAATGATATTGATGGTTGTTTCTTTCTTAGCCAAGATATCAGACACTCACCCAAGTAGAACGCTTCTCCACTTGCACTTCTTTGGTCATCAATGCAACCTGCCCAATCTACATATGTGTAGGAAATAAGTGATAGATATTTTCCTTTTGGATACCATAATCCAAACTCTTATGTACCCTTGAGATATTTGAATATCCTCTTTACTGTGAGAACATGTGATTCCCTTGGTGATACTTGAAATCATGCCACCTGTCCAACTACCTGCATTACATCTGGTCTTGATGTTGTCACATAAAGTAAGTTGTCAATCATTGACCTGTATTGCCTCTGATTTGTAGACTTTGAATCATCATCTTTGCTTAACTTAGAACTAGTTTGCATAGGATTATGTTGAGGGGTCCAAATTCGTCCGTCTACAGCAAGGGGTCCTCCCCGATATACTGTAGATTTTAACCTTGTACAATATTTACTGCAAACATATTTTCAGTAAAAGAACAGAAAACATACAATGGAAAATACAATCATTACATAGAGATTTTTCCCCTGGAAACCCAAACCAGGAAAACCATCATATTCTATATTCATTCATAGTGTTACATTGTTTACAATATAATATACATATACAAGCCAAAGACATCCAAAAACCTAACCTAATGACCTGGATTAGTCAACAACCCTAATTCCTTAATCGGAAATAGAAAACCATCGACAAAAAAACATGTGCCGAAAAACTACCCCAAAAAGTGACACGTTTCTCAAGGCTTGAGGTAGTTAGGAAAAAGACAAAAGGGAAAACAATGGTTTGTCCTTTTCCTATGATCTTTTTCTCTGGAGATAAGTCGTCCAAAATTCTAACTGGTTATACAATGACTCAATCCTCCTATAAGATAGCTTCTCAAACATTGCCTCGATCATGGCAAAGCTATCATCCAATGCACTCATATCCTTCTCCAATTTTTTCATGTAAGGTTGTATCATAGTATGGAGCTTTGTTGGTTGAAGCAAATGTTGATCAATAATATCGGTTGAAACAAAAGTTGATGTTTCAACTATTTGTCTCCTTCTACTTGTACTTTCCTGAACTACATTCACTAGTTCCTCCATGACTAAATTCTTCCCAAGTTTGTCTAACATTGGGAGTCGACCATGCCTTATCAATTCTTGAGCAACTTTGTCAGTTCTTAAGTAGATCCCCATTGCTTTGGTCACTTCTTTTTCTGCTTGTTTTCCTACCTACTGGAAATGGTCTAACACGTACATATCTATCTTTCTTGTTGATTTTGAGGGTATGTATAGCTCTGTAGGCAAATCGATATTTTTTGCTATCCAAGTATCAATGTTTATTATACCTTCCCGGATAGTGTTGTATTGTGTCAGCTGCATCTATATTTGGTTGTTTTGTTCAATAACTGTTGTAGCCACATTTTGGAAGAGATGCATGTTTGAATACATATCGATGATGGAACCTTCCATCTCATTTCTCACTTTTCCTACGTTGTCTTTAAAATTGAGAACACTTCTCTCATCTATTCTTACTTGTTGGAGCTTCTCTTCTAGTTCTTTGATCTTCATTTCCTTTTCCTCGTTCTGTTGGATCAACCTTTGTATATTATGTATAGTTGCATCCATGAATGCAAATCTCCCTTAGTTTTTGCCACAGGGTCTTCCCTGGCATCTCCTTTGATGGGAACCTGGGTTACCACCAATAAAGGATCTCCCTCTGCCATTGTAACCTTTTTAATCCTTTCTTGTATGATCCAACTAGTTTTTCTATCGTACGTGAAACTGCGAATGTCCAATATTCCAGTCAACCAAAAAGGTTTCCAAGGCCTAAGAACCAAATCGCTACTTGTTGTTTATATTCCTTCTCTTGTGGCGGATGTTCCAGGGACATCCAAGTCGATTGAGTGTGTGTCACCCTCTCTATCATATACATTTTTCTTCTTATTTTCTTCTTCATCAGTGTTATATGTTGCTCCCTTTTCTGCTAATTCTGTCGCTACCCTTGCTGCTTTAGCTAACTCTTTTTCTTTTTTGGCAACAGCTTTAGATTTAGTGTCTTACTTTTATCTTGCAACATACTTGAACCGATATCGACTCTTGAGCCAATATTTTAACTGCTAATATTATTTATACCATGTGGGGAACAAATATTTTGGTGTGAGCTCCAACTCGCTAAGGAGCTGACCATCAAACTTTTTGTTTTCGGCCTCAAGGTGATAACACTTGAATAAATCCTTAGGTCTGAATGAATTTATTGACTCCTTCCTTGCATTAAAGATATAACTACTATATACCTTTAGGTTCTTGAAAATCCATGAGATAACATCTGCACAAGGGAATACCACTGGATGTGTCGCCACCCTGAAAATTATCAGTTTTCTAATGTTCTTAAATGCCTGCAGTTCACCTGTGTATTCTGCTTCCATAGACAAGTTTGATTTCTTGAAAATGTAATAGACTTCCCCCCATTTCAAAGTATCTCCTTCTTTGTCCAGAATTCTTGATGTATCGTCGTATACGATCCTAACACTTTCCGTATTTGTTATCTGCTAAGAGTTTCCAGATGGTCCAATTCCTGATGGCTTCATTGTTGATTTCTTTCATGATGACATGTTTGAATCTGCATACAAGATAAATTTGGAGCATGTTATTTATTTAGAAAGAATTAATAAAAAACTAATTAAGACATGTTGTTCCTTGTATATGTCAAATAACAATCAATTTGCTACTCAAACTATGAGTGTGAAAGACCTGGTCATTAGACTAATGAAACATAACAATTTTTAAATGCAAATGGGAGGGAAAAAGAGAAACTCCTCTGAGTAGTTTAGAGCAGATGATAGTAACTCCTCCGAGCAGTTCGGAGGAGTTGATAGTAACTCCTTCGAATAGTTCAGAGGAGTTAATATTAACTCCTCCGAGAAATATTTAGAAGAGTCTCAGTTAATCTCAGGGTGTTCAGATGTTTCACAAAGAAATCTTATGATCTACTCAGAGGATTTACTAGCAACTCCTTCGAGCAAATCAGAGGATTTAATAATAACTCTCCCAAGTACATCGGAGAAGTTAGTAGTAACTTCTCCGATATGCTCGGAGAGTTACTAAAACAACTTTCAAGATTCGGTTTTGTCAACACGAAGCATGGTGAGTGATGCATCGACCGACTTAGAGGAACAAGACATGTGCTTAGGGTTTAATTAGGTTAAGACTCCACACCCTAGATGGAAATGGAAGGGTTTTTTTTTTCAATGGTTGAAATTGAGGCAAGGACTGGGAAAAGGGTCAATTGCAAAGATATTCACTTATTCAAATCGTACCCATAAGCGGGTTAGGTTAGTCACAAGGGCATAAGGTCTAAAATCGGTGAAGTAGTGAAGTGAAACAATCCAAGAGAAGAGAATTGAGCTAGGGTTGAAAGCGTGCAAGAGAAAAGAGGGGGAAATTTTCTTTAACCCTATCTTTTAAGCAAAGGAAAGAAAGGGATTATGGACTTACCGGTTAATCATTGCCACATGTAGAGGAACAGAATGAACAATTTGCTCAAATGGTGTTTATCCCAACTCTTTGGTGTCGAGTTATGAGCAAGTGGTATAGTGATAATAGCCCCAACCCCGTTTCAATTTATATAGCTTTAAGTTAGGTGGATCAGTAATGAAGCTCTAATACCACTGTGGTGAATCAACCTGGTTAACTATGTAAATATCCAAAATACTTGGAATATAAAGATATCCATAAGGAAAATAAATAATATATATAAATGGATATGAAAATATGAGATGAATACAATGAGAATGAGGGCCCATTTATATATCTTCACAGGGGGTTCCCTTTAATGAATAGACACATCCTTTAGATAAGACATGACTTTTGATTTATGATGTGTTTAATTATTATTAATTATATCTATTTATATATATATTGTGTTCATAACAAAGTGACCAGTCCAATCCTCAAGGAAGAGCTCACCACAAGAATTAACAATACCCACACAAGGCGTTGAGGAGACAACTCACAAATTAGCACCAAAGTTCAACACACACAACTGAGGGAGGAGATCCCACTATGGGTGCTAGTAAGTGCACTAGAAATACCACGGGTCGAAACCCCAAGTCGCAACTATCTCCATAGTACGATTGTTAATGAAATGAGCTTATGGATGTTGTCTGAACTATTGAATTCGGGCACTTGTATAATTTGGAAGAAAACAATAAAATCTTGCACCAATAAAAGAGCTAAACCAACATGAAGACTAGGGGGTATATGCCTTTTAGGGAACCTGGGTCCATTTTTTTTCGGTTTTGTTTTCTTTTGGAAAATTACACTAGTGAGTACAATTGTTTGCAATAATTTTAAATTCAAAATCCACCACCTACCCATCTCCAAACATTGTAAACCCATAACTGAAAACAAAAACAAAACAAAACAACAATTTTCTTGCATAGGCTCCGTAGAGTTCAATCTTGTTATCCAACATAATCTTCCACAACAATTTCTCGCCGCTTATAGCCGCAACCTCCTGCACTTATATTGCACCATATGGACCCGGTTTGGGCCCAATAAATTTGAGCTCAATAGTATGCGGTCCATTCTCGACTGGTGCGGGTGGTGCATTTGAGGCCAGACGCATGAGCTGAGCTACTTTAGTGGAGAACTGAGTGTAACTATAACACTTTGAGTTTGATTTTGATTTTTGAAAATTGAGAGCCCTGCAACACTTGACACCTAATTTAGTGAGCAGAATAGAAAGAATGAGACTCACTGGACCTGCTTCCACAATGAGTATGGGAACATGTTCCTCCACACTTGAAGTGCTCATCCACCGACAATATAAAGAAGAGAGGGACGATTGCGTGTAGATTCGAGAGACATTCAACCGAGAAAACAAATCCATTCTCCAAACCTAACGCGTCATATACCTGCACCACCACCAGCACCCAAGCCACAAGAAAGAGAGCCCACGAGGGGCGTTTCCTCTCTACATTGCACGTCCACCAGCTCAAGCCAACGCCAAAGACTGAGACAAAGCGCTAAGCCACGAAGGAGGATCCCATGAAGGACATTTCCTTTTCATTATGCGTTCGAGCTAACAAGCCCACAGGAAGAGGTGACCATGGCTCGACTGCCATGGTCCAGCCCATAAGCCATGAGGAAAAGATTCCATACGGCGTAGGTCCATGCACTCTGCATTGCCGACCTGCAGAGAGAAATTAGATGAATCACGGGGGGGGGTGCAGAATGAAAGAGTTCTTAAGTGAGGGGTAGGGTTTTGGGAGCAGATTTCAAAATGTATTGGCCCAAGGCCCAATATTCAACCATCCAAGTCATGACACCTCAACACAATGAATCACACTAGAGGCAACGTTCACATGGGTCACAAGCGCCAAATCTCAAGGAGGATCCCACGAGGTGGATTAGTTGTGCACAATGCATCCATGTGAAATGGGAAGGCTGGGCACGTGGGTCTCATGCGAGAACCCACATTTCCCACCCTCCACTACATACACCCACCCTGGGTCTCAATGCTTTAACCAATTTCAACCTCTAAACAATCGAATGTAAACTTTCATAGTTAGAAATTGTATCCAAAGTAGGATTTGAAAAGAAACATGCAATAAGAAAAGTAGTCCTAAAGTTTTGAAGGCCAATTGATAGGGGTTATCCTTCGAAAGAAAACCCATCATTGAATGAAACCAATTTCAAGCTCTAAACAATCGAATGTAAACTTTCATAGTTAGAAATTGTATCCAAACTAGGATTTGAACAGAAACATGCAATAAAAAAAGTAGTCCTAAAGTTTTGAAGGCCAATTGATAGGGGTTATCCTTCGAAAGAAAAACCATCATTGAATGAAGCGTGAAAGCTTACACATTTGAATTAAGATCAAATGACTATGGTTGACATACATGTAGTTTTTCCATGTGAAAAATGATTAAGTGGATCATGGACCATGTTAACTTGGAAAATAAAACAGTTGTGAATGATCATAGTAGGTGCATTGCATCTTTCCAACTCAACAATTTGGATATCTATTATAAGTTTGCAAATCCTAAAGTATCTATGACCATAGATTGGATGGAAGAGTTATGTAGATAATTTTTTTTATCAAAAAGTAATGAGAAAATGGTGGATCGAAGGAAAACAACTTAAGTCTCAAAATTATGGAATTTATCTCTCCATTAGTCGAACAAACTGTATATTTATGTCATGGCCCTATTAAAAAAAGAGTTATTCAGAGATAAGGATGTCACCCACTTCAAGGAAGCCAATTTCTCCTCTTTAGTTTGCCATGTCTTCATACCTTTTTGACATCATTTGTGTTGATAATCCTTTTCCTGTGATGGGATGGGCTTGGAGCATATAAAAAATACTAGTACAAATGTACTGCCAAGATTTGTGGGAACACAAATACATGAAACAATATGCAATAATTTGTGACCATGTCTTCACCTTGTTCTATGAAATGATACTCTACAAACTAGCACCGATGTTATCTAAAGAATCCATGTAAGTTATTAGCACAATAGGATATCGGTATGTGAATGAAGATAACACCTACCTTTAAGATCTATGGAGCAACTAAAGATCCTCATCTACTACCTATATTTGTGCCAGACATATTGGTGATCAAATAGGTGGATTATCAGACCATTCTTCATGTTTTGAAAGCTTCATTAATAAAGGATGAAAATAAACTATGTCCAACTTATCCTCTTCATTAATAAAGGATAAATAGAAACTATGCCCAACTTATTCGATGTATATAGGATTGTATGGGATAAACAATTTTATCTTTGCAAGATAAGAGGCCAAAGAAATTATTGAGTATAAGTTTGCAAATGAAATGATCTTAGAAGACATGGTTTGGGTTTCCTTCCATGTATCTCATATAAACATTGCTTTTCCATATGCTTTCCAAGAATGAGAAGAAGAATGGGTGAAGAAAATATCACTATTTTTTTTGAAAAGGTGCAAAATAGAATGAGACAACATGATTAGATAAAAGAAGAAAAAAGAGGAGGAGATGAAAAAAAAAATGCAATGAGGAGCTAAGGAAAAAACAAAACATTGAAGCTCAATATCAAGCCATAGTAGAAGTAGAAGCAAAGGAAGATGCAAAAGAAAATAGGAGCTTAAAAGAACCAGTGAAATGAGAAGCATAGGCCAAAGAAAAAGTAGAAATTGAAAGAAAATCAGTAACAAAAGATGAGGTAGAGAAAGAAAAGAAGACATTTGAGCAAGAGGTTGGAAAAAGGTTAATAAATGAATCCAAAGCCAAGGTTGAAGCTAAGGCAAAAGAAAAAAGCAAAGAAATTGAGAAAGAAGAAGCAAGGAGACTAGAAGTTCAAGAAGAGAAGAAAAAGAAAGTTGAATTAGATGTTGATGCTCAAAGAAAAATGATTGAGGAAGAACAAAGAAAGGAGAATGTGGTCGTGGATGCCTTGAGCAGGAGACCATGTGTCTTCTCTTTAGTACCCTTAAAAGTTAATCTGAGGGAGCGTTTGTTGGGAAAAATCCTTGGATATAGTTGGTATTTAAGGGTTACACAACCCTCCAGAGTGGGAGGCAATTAGATACAAAGTATGAAGTATATAGCCTGGAAGAATATGGATTATTAAGATATCAGGGAAGGATGTACATCCTCAAAGGTGGGGATATTCGAAGCAGCACAATCAAGAAATCGCATAGAGAATTTTTTTGTGCACATCCGAGTGTGAAGAAAATGTACACAGACATGAAGAAGATTTTCTTCTCGGTAGGCATGAAGCGTGATGTAGTCCATTTAGTCACCAAGTGCCTAGAGTGTCAACAAGTGAAGGCTTACCACCACCACCCAACAGATCTCCTACAACCGCATGATGTTCCTTGTTGGATTACTAAGAGGGGGGGTGAATTAGTAATAAATCAATTTAATCATTTTTAACCATATAATCCAAGTGTTATATCAATGTATCATTATCATCCAATAACTGCAGAGTAAATAAGAAATGAATAAATGAAAAATCATACACATATACAATACACCAATGTTTTACATGGAAACCTAAAGCGGGAGAAAACCACATAATGATTTTTCTTATATATCTTGAAGAATTACATTCATTGGAAGCACCAACTTCCTTTGTTTTCCAGCTGCAACTGGAAGGAGGCTCCAACCCCCTAGTTTCTCAAGCTACAACCTGAGGGAAGCTCCAACTCCCCAATTCTCTGGCTAAAGCCAGAAGGAGGCTACAACCCCCTATGTTCTCCGGCTACAACCGGAAGGTGGCTACAACCACCCGTACTTGCCTCGTCCAACCGCCCTAAAGTAGAAGTAGAATGATGGAACCACTTTCACACTATCACTGGGAGATATACCACTATAAACCTGTACCAATAAACCTAAACCATGCATCAACCATGCATCAACTTGTACCTCAACCTGTAATCAACCTGTACCATAAACAAGTGCATCAACCATGCACCAACTTGTACCAAACAACCTGTAATAAATATGTACCATAAACAAGTGCATCAACCATGCACCAACCTATACCAAACAACCTGTAATCAACCTGTACCATAAACAAGTGCATCAACCATGCACCAACCTATACAAAACCTGTACCATGAGCAAGTGCATCAACCATGCACCAAACTCGTACAAATAACCTGTCACAACAACCTATCCAAACAACCTATCACAACAACTTGTCTCATCAATATTATCAACCAAATCATATCTACTCACCAAGATCAATCACCAAGACAACTCTCAAAGATATGCATCAACCAACCATAATACAACAACTCATAATCATCACCAAGATCAATATGTTATTCTAATATTATACCAATACAAGTATGCTACATCATTCATAAACCATGTGTCAACAATACTACTAACAAGTGCCTCCAACCATGTACCAAGTATGTACCAATCATGTATCAACTACTCATCAACTATGGCTCATCAAGATGTACCAACATCATCAACTATACACCTCATGTATGTGCCAACCCATCAACTACTTGTCTCAACCTTGTACCCAACATGTACCTTAACCAAAATTCCTCATCAATTTCATCATCCAAATATGATTTGTAACTCTGTAATAGACCTAGTGTATATGATCACATACCTACAAACCTTCCTTAACTTTCACAACAAGAGACTAGCATTTTCATCAAACTTTTTCTTTAGTCTCATATGACTAGTTTGGGATTAGTCAACAACCCTAACTTGAAATAATCATAACTACATACCTGTAATGAATAAAGATCTGAAACTGATACACAATTTTCTTTAGTGTGTTTTATGCAATTCCTCCAGGTTTCACTACTTGGAACCTCTTAGAAAAGGAGTTATAGCAAAAATGGCATACCTTGTTGAATTCTGGCTTATTCTAGAGATCAACCTTGTAGAGCATGCCCCACACGAAATATTTGTTGAATTGATCTGAAAATGTTACAAAGCATACTAAAAAATGTACTCTAACCAACACATTTTGTCTTACTAAATTTGGATCTGTTATGAAGAAGTTATGACGTTTTTACTCGAAACACTTGTTTTAGACTAGTTTCAAGACTAGCCACAAACCCTATTTTCCACGGAGTGTAACTCCAAAAATACAACGACCCACAAGCTTAATTTTTTATCACAAATACTTGGATATGTTTCCTCAATTTTCTATCAATCTAATGGTCTGAATCATTCTAGAAAAAAATTTATTTCGAAAATGGTGAGATGACCTGTAAATAACATACCTTAGAAAGCATCATCAAAAGAATTTATCCTCCCTTGAATTCTGGCCCTCTTTTCTTCACCTTCCCTCTGAAATTCAGCTTAGATATCCTTTGGTTATCTCAGACACCTATAGATATTCAATATTATCAAGTGTGATATAAAATTAGAGAGCCTTGCCTCTTATTTATACTCTCCATCTTCTAGGTCACTTAACCCATTTCTAGGTCACTTAACCTATTTTCCTCATTTTTAGGGTTAACCACTTTCCATAATTAGAAAGTTCTCCATTACTTTATCATTTAAATATTCCTCCTTGAATTTGTCACCTCACTTTATCATTTAAATAATCTTTTTTTCTTTGCAAGCTCTTTGACTTCTTTGACCTTTTGGGGCTTCAAGCCAACATATGAGGGTCCTCCAACTTCGTAAGGCCATAACTCTCAAACCGTGAGGAGTTACATGACGTTCCACATACCACCAGAAATGGTATGACATGTACTATCCATATAGAATAATATTTCCTTCAAATATATCAAAACTCATACCATTATCCATCAAACAAACTTGGGTCCATTACCCTAACCTGGGTTCTCCAACTTCTCATGGCCATAACTCTCTAACCGTGAGAAGTTATGTGACATTCCACATACCACAAGAAATGGAATGACATGTACTATCCATATAGAATAGTCTTACCTTAAAATATATTAAAACTCATACCATTATACATGAAACAACCTTGGTTCCATTACCCAAACCTTTGTGCTACCAAAATTTCTCCAAGGGTTGAAATCAATCTACAATATCACTCTCCAATGACAACCAACAATCCATACCAAGTATCCATCAACCTAAGACAACTGTCTAACAGTTCCTATATACAAGTGGGAAGTCATTTCTATGGATTTTGTTGTGGGATTGCCACTCACATTGCACAGACACAATGTCATTCTTGTGATAATTGATAAGTTGACCAAGAGTGCTCATCTTATTCCAGTGAGAGA
>ML786860.1:228456-263758 GCA_009831015.1 Picea engelmannii | reverse complement strand
TCATGTTTTCCGCTGTGTAAAAGAGTTGCTGTTGAATGCTATGGAATGTTTAATTATAGCAGTAACCAGATATGTTTCACTCTGTATTTTAATTGTGTTTAATTCTGTTAAATGCATGTGATCATAAGGTCAGTACAAATTATGTAATCATTCATGTATAGAATGGTAAACTGAGAGGTTGGGAAACCTGGGTAGTGAAAAGGGTACGCTACATCATCTGTTTGCATGGGTTACCCAAGAAGATCATTTCAGATAGGGACTCCTGATTCACATATGAGTTTTGGACAAGTTTACAGTCATCGTTGGGAACTTAGTTGAACTTAAGCACAACATATCATCCCGAAACAGATGGGAAAACTAAGAGAGTAAATCAGGTTATGGAAGACATTCTTAGGATGTATGTTATGGATAATCAAACCCATTAGGAGAAGTGCCTACCTTTGGTAGAGTTCGCCTACAATAACAATTTTCATAGCTCCATTGGAATGCCACCCTATGAAGCTCGGTATGGAAGGCCATACATGACATTGTTGAGTTGGAAAAGGTTTTAATACCGAGTGACAATTGGGCCATAATTGATTCAATAGATGGAGGAACAGGTGATTCGGATTAGGCATCAACTAAAGGAAGCACAGGATAGACAGAAAAGTTATGTTGATGGACATAGGACTAACCAAAGTTATAAAATGAAAAATCAAGTTTTCATTCGTATTAGGCCTAATAAGAGTACCATTCGGTTCGGGAAGGGGACAAATTTATCGCCTCGATTTATAGGACCATTCAAAATCCAAGAGAGAATTGGACCTGTTGCCTATTGTCTCATACTGCAAACCCACTTGTATAAAACTTATAATGTTTTTCATGTATTTATTTTACGTCATTATGTTGCTGACGAATCTCATAGACTAAATTTGAAGGAATTGCAGGTATCGGACACGGGAACCCTCATGGTCAAACCATTATGTGTAATGGACTGTAGGGTCCAACAACTCATGAATCGTTTGGTAGACCAAGTTAAGTTCCACTGGGACAAGTATATCCCAAGATCGACCACTTGGGAGGATGCAGAGCCCTTACAATGAGATCACCCCTCACTTTTTTTACTACCTCGGGAATATGTTTCCCGAAGGTTGGGTGTAGGTAATGCCACCTTTTGACTTAGATAGCTAGAATTACTTAAGGCCTAATCATCTTTATTTTCTATTTAATGTGAAACTATTAATTATACACTTTAACTTTTAAGACATATGAATCTATGTGAATGTCAATTCTATGAATGTTTAACATTATTTGAATTATGATGGATATTATGCAATCTATTTCTAACTTGAAAATTTTGACATTTAAATTTGTTGGTACGTGGATACTGGATTGAGATTATGATTAAATGCATTTACATGATGATAATGCATGGATATGTATGAGTTTGTGTTATAGACTAATCAACAGGTCAACAGGCTATGAATTAGCTAAAGGATAATGATTATAAAATATTGATGTCGTGAACATCGACTAGGAAACAATATGGTATGAATCTTTGTATGTGAAATTATATTGGGTCAAATGCATTTCTATTATGTGTAGACAAGTGCAGGTTTTTTAGGTGGCAGGACTACCTGAAACTGAATATACAATGACAAAATTCTTAGCAACATAGTGCCACTGTATGGTCCATGGTAGGGTGTTGACCCTAGTTATATTAGGAGGGGTGGAGGCATTTCCCACCATGTATCCTCTAAAACCTGGAGTCATGGGAGAACGGTGTTAGCTCATGATCCCCTATACGTGTGATAATGATTGTCAGTTGCCTTCTAGGGAAGCTTGGTCAAGAGAGTTGACACTTCCACTTATGGGTTCTATTTGGAGTTAGGTCAATATAGTTGATGCTCCAAGATAGTCCAGTAGAGGAAGGATAGGGATGGAATATGGAAGTAGGTTAGGGAGGAAGGATGAATAGAAGTAGTTGAGAGTGTGTGGGGATTCCGCCTTATAGTAGAATTTCATGATTTCTTCTTTTTGAAAAATATGTATATATGTATATTTATAATTGCTTAACTGAACTACAATTATCTAAGTGAATGTTGCGTGTGCTAAATTATTATAATTGAGGGATTTTGTGAACATTTTAAATGGTTTACTATCTTTTATGAAATGAATGGTCTTGTTGATTGGATTGGATGCATACAAGAATTACTTTAGGTGTGATAATTATTTTCATTAGTACATGTTCGAGTCATGTATGTGCTAGCTACACATGCATGGCTTGCACATGTACACTGGTATGTATAAGTGTTTAAATTGATGATGTTGTTTATTTGATGTGGATGCATGAATCATGTGTCATTACCCTTGTATTGTAAATTACTCTAACTTCGGGACGAAGTTTCTTGAAGGGTGGGTGTATATAACAACCCAATTTGATTATTTATTTATCATAGTGTTAATTTAAATTTAATTAATTATTAAAACAACTTCAATAAGTCTTTTTGTTATTTTATTATTAAAAAGGTAAGTGAAGTGATTAATGAGGGGATAAGGATGTTGGGGGAATTAATGAAGGGGTAAGGTTGTTGGGCATTCAATGGAGGAGGATAAGGAAGCGGGGAGAGGAATTGGAGAGGGGTCTTTGTTTTGGGGAAAAGGGGAGAAGAAGGATGAGGAACAAATTTTGAAGGAGATAGGGAAGAAGGAGGAAATTGGAAGAACATATTTTTTTGGGGAATTCTCATAGGGCACTGTTGTTGCTGGGAACTTTGGGCTAGGGGGCTAGGAAACCACAAGGATTCCTGGAGCTAGGGAGCTAGAGAGGCTATTCCTAGTTGGTTGGGAGGTTAATATTTAGTTTGGGCAAGATCATCAACAAACAGAAAAAGGGACTAAATCAACCAACTTGTAGGTCGATGTATGTATTTTACTAGTTGATTTGTCATTATTATGTTGTTGTTGTTGTTATTGTTATTATGTTGTTGTTGTTTATTCCTGGTATAAAATAATCATGAAAGAAAACCAAGAACTAATTTGCAAGTATTAAGTAGAAGATTATGGGATATTTATTATTTTATTGAGGCCCTAAAATAGAAGGCCTTACAAAGAAGAGGATTAAGGTAGGGCTTCCCTATCTCTCCTCTCCTCTACATTATTATGGAAAATCCTTAATAATAAGAACATGAAAGGAAATTCAACTCTCTTCAAGGGATCTCAATCGTCAAAGGAGCCAAGGAATTAAATCATTCCCAATTTGTAGATGACACTTTACTATTAGGAGGTACCTAGTTGTGATTATAGAAATCTTCAATGAAATTCTAGACATATCTATAAATTCCTTTGGAGGAAGTGTGAATAAACAAAATAGAAGTATCAATAGTCAAAATGTCCCACCTTGTCTCATGAATACAATAGTGAGAATTCTTGAGTTCACTTATGTTCTAAACTAGTTTTCTTTCAAGTATTTATGGATTCATATAATTTTAGGCAATCCCAAAGCAACAAATTATTGGGTCATATATCAAAATATTACGAAGAAGATGCAATAGTGGGTTACCAAGTGGCTTAACCCAGTTAGGCAAGTGGTCTTAATAAAAGGTTCTCTTTCGTTTTTTCATATTTATCAATGCTCTAATATGCTTGCTACAACTGGAACTATGCATCAAATAGGAGTAGCACTTTGAAAGTTTCTATAGAAGAGGGCCAAACAAAATACTAAAAAATTCCACCTCATAAATTGGAAGATTTTCAACTGTCCATTGTTTTGTGGGGGATAAGCCATTAAAGATCCTCAACTCATGAACTTGGTGATGGGAGAAAAATACTCTAGAGACTCATTTTTGGTAAGAAGGCTTGGTGGAAAATAGTAATCTTAAAGAAGTACCTACAGTAAAGACATCTTAGAAGCCTAGATCAACCAATACCAGAGAGAATGCAATCCTCAATATAGAAGATCTATAAAGCATCAATCCATATTATCCAAGATAACTCATCTTGGGTGCTCAACAATGGCCAACAAATATGTTTATTCGAGGACAAAGTAGAATAGGTCTCTACTTCTTATTTCCTAATTGATACTTGTAAAGGTGAACTGATATGTAAGAGAGAGGGAATTTATTTTACAAACTTCTTTCTTCTTCACTCTGATTGTCGGTTTGCCACATGGTTCTCCAACATTAAGGTCCTTCTAACACCTATACACACTAAAAGAAAATACCTTTCATATTTCTTACACAAAATTCCACATAATGAAAGTATATACAAACAAATCAATAAACTAATAATAGGTCTACAATTTCCATCATCCAATTACATAACATTAACACATAACTAAAAAATATGAACTGCAATAGAATTGGTGGCGAGGAAAGGGGGGAGAAGAGAGATTTATATTTTAAAATTAGGAAGTTTTACAACAAAGATATATACTTTATTTTTCTAACAATAACTTCCTCACCCGAGTCTGGATTCCTCTCGCCTTATCCTTCATTCAAACTATCATATTTCAAGAAAATAGATCTCCCATTGATAGGGGTGCCAAGGATGGTTCTACAATACCCTAAGGGACCTTATGCCAAACTTGTAGAAACTAGGGTTTCTTCATTGAGAAGAGGAATAGGCACTAAATCATTTCTCCTAATCTTTTACATGCTAGCCAATCCATTACCACCCATCCTTGAACCTATTATTGACAGTCACAAAATTTGGTTCAAATGGTTGAGGATCAAGATAAAGAATGTATAAGCATACACCTTCCATTTATCCCACTCAAAGCCTATACATTTCATACATTTTATAACATTTTTAGCCTATTTTAAGGGTGCTTACAAGTTGATAATTGAGAACAAGTGAGTGCTCATGAGAGTCTTTAAGGAAATGATCGAGCACAAGGAAGGACTACCAAAATTATTCCCACAAACACTCAAACTTGTAGATTTAAGAGGTCATAATGGTTTTATTAGGCTCTAAGGCCATAAATGACCAAAAACTTGTATAACATTTCTTCCAAGAGTATGTACTATAGTTGAATACTTGGTCTTTGAATTGCAGTATTTGATAGTTATAATATTTTTAGATGAAATAGAGATATATGTATGGATGTCAATTGCATGATTCTACAATTAATGAGAATTGTATGAATTTTTTTATACATGTCATGAATCTTTCTTAGAGAAAATAATTGTGGGGTGTATAGAGAGAACCACCCTTAGAATAAATGAGGGTTTTTTCATTCCCACATAAACCATCGTGTCTCACTATTTTGAGTTGACACCAAGACATGTCAACAAATTGGAAACCATACTAAAGATTAAAAGTTAGTTCTCCGATTACTTTCTCGACAACTCTATTGTTCTACCTCTTAAATTTTTTTTATCTTAGAAATGAATAACATGAGAATATTTTTTAAAAATAAATTTGAATATGAAATACTAAAACAATATTTTATCATACGATTAAGTATTAAGTATTAAAACAACATTATATTGTATTAAGTATTAAAACAATATTATATTATATTAAGTATTAAATGCTAAAAAAAATTAAATATTAAAACATGAACATTAAGGAAATAGGTTGTTAGGCATGTCATTTAGGCTTTTTATGAGAAGGAAATGCACATGCATTTATCTAAAAAAAAAAAAACTTAATGTAAATAAAAAGGTGCATGCATTATCAAATCTTAAACAAGCCCAGGTGCATGCATTATCAAATATTAAACAAGTCCGTGATATGAAATTCAAAATCTAGGTAGGAACTTAGCCTATGTGGCATATTTGAATTTCATAAGAACGTGCCTACATTTGATAATACTTATTCAACCCGTCTATTTACCTATTATGTGTCATGTCTCATGTTGTATATCTGTTTCAACATTTGATAATACTTATTCAACCCATCTATTTACCTATTATGTGTCATGTCTCATGTTGTATATTTGTTTCAGAATTAGGTTTAAAGTAACAAATGTGATGATATGGAATGCATTAATCATAGAAAATTCAATGTTTTTTTCCTCTTTTAATATGTCTTGTTTTGACAAATCATTACAATATGTGACACATAGTCCATGAAATTGTAAACATGCATAGACATGTTTCTACATATTATAAATATTTATTTTTTTCAAAGAAACATTTTTGTTTTTTATTTTTAATTTTTTTTCCTGTGACATAACTTATAAATGCAAAAAATAGATGCTTGTTGTTTTTCATATCATTTTTCAATTCCTTAACAATTTCAATGTATGTATGTAGCATTATTAGACACTAAATTGTATATAGTAAAAACAAAAAACAAAAAACAAAAACATTTATGTCAAGGCCTTTAAATGTTTCATCAACACTTGGCATACTAATTTTAGGGTTCACTAATTTTATTAATTTTAAAAATATATAAAAGAATCATAATGTTTTTGAAAAAACAACCCTCCATTAGTACTCCTTCTCCTCTATAATATACCATTTTTTATATATTGATTCCATCATTTAGGTGTGAAAATGCAACACCAACACAAATGTATATCTTATACTCTCCAATAAAAAAAACGCCAACCTTAGAAAAAATAAAAATTGATAAAATTATGAAAATTTTCAATAAATAAAAATTGCATATCCCCAAAAGTATTCAATTCTCTACATTTCATCTTCTTACTTAATATATAGAATAATGGTCACTTCATTAAGTTTGATCGTATTTCAATGTAAACTCCTTGGAAGATAGATCAAAATTGGTGTTTACAAAGCACAAAATTCACACTTTTGAAAGTCAATATTCACACTTTCATAATTCAATTTTACAGTTTAAAAACATTAATATTCATACTTTGAATACAAAATTGAATCTTTTTTTTCTAGATTCTTATTATTAATCTAACTTTAATGAAATGGTCATTAATTCATTATATAGATATACTAAAATATCTATATAAATTAAAGGATGTTTTTTTTTAAGATTTCATTTTCAATCTTATATGTAAAAAAACCTTATTAGCATGTTTATACCATTACTATAATCCCTTATTATAAACAATGAGTAATAAAGTGATAATATGCAAAACTCAATATTAAAAAATGTCTTGCTCTTCACATGGGAAAGTGTACATAATGTTTTAGAAGAGATTGACTCAAAGAAATGGACATAATTTTTCAAAAGAGATTGACTCAACCGAGTGCATACCTTTAACTTAGGGAAGGTGGAAAAGAAGATATTTTTAGTTTAATGGACATAATTTTTCAAAAGAGATTGACTCAACCGAGTGCATATCTTTAAATTAGGGAAGGTGGGAAAGCAGATATCTTTAGTCCAATGCATAGTATCAAATCCATACTTTTTAACTTAGAGAAAAGGTCTAATGCATGGTATCTTTAGTCTAAGGATGGGAAAGCGAGTATAAGTTTTCAAAAGAAAAGACTTGAAAATAAATTAACATCAACATCTCGGAAAGGACAAATCTTTTAGATATTGAACCATTGGTTTGTTCCCACTTGTCTTGTTGTGGTCACTTAAAAGATTTTTGTGAAAATAGTGTTCACTTCTTTTTGTTTGATGAAAATCTTAAACCAGCCAATAGAAATTTTGAAGTGATATTTAAGTTGGTCAAATCTTTGGCTATACGTACCGTATCCGCCACTCCACTATGAAATATTTGATTCGTGACCTTTGCTTACATGGTTATCGCACATTCAATATTTAAAGTTTATTCAAAGTTTTTAAGTAGTTTTCACTTAAGAAGATAATTGTTTTGTCTTTCAAATATAATAATTTTTTGGCGTTGGTTAGCTGTTCTATGAAATGATTTTTTTCATTGGAATCCAATGATATAAATTTACACGAATCATTATTTTTTGTTATTCAAAATCCATTTCTGAATGCAAAAATAGATTCGGCATACTGAAAAACTAGTAGGGCACTCAGATGATACAAAAATATTCACTCAAATCTACGAGCCCAACAATTTCTCGTCAGATTTCGGACAAATATTCCCAAAAAAAATCTTCATTTCATAGAATCTTTAGCCTACCTCTAATTTTTTTATGACAAAAAATTATGTTAGTAATCAATTCATATTTATTTAAGTTTTTACATAATTTCAATCTTTTGATCTCATTAGTTGTAACAATTTTTTTTTTAAACAATGGAGTTCACTTATATGTTATATATTTTATATCATTCCCATTTATATGTCCATAACTTTTTTTATTTTTATTTTTTATTTATTTTTATGTAAAGTATATCAGCATAGATTTATTTATGTCTTAGATCTATTAAGAAGCATCGAGAAGTATCAAATTCTTTGAGGTGTAAATTTGTTATGGTTACGATGGATTTAGGTTAATTGTAGTCTCATTCAATTTCATAAAACTTAGAACTCACAATTTATGGAAATATGGATATTTAATATTATAATTTCTATTATTCTTAAGATATTTATATTTATGGAAATATGTATATTTAATATTATAATTTTGATTATTGTCAAGACATTTATATTTGCATTGTGACAATATTTCTATGTAAATACTGTATGATTTAAGTAATTCCATTTATGTGTAAATATGACATCTTTCTATTTATCTCTCTATATAACAATGCTTATATTAGGTGTACATATCAAATCTCTCTCTTTCATATATATAAAGATATGTTTATTTATGTTTATATGTGTATATTTTGCTAACATATAGTATTACTAATATTATTTGTCATGACACAAACCCTCTCCAAGGAGTCTTTGGCAAAAATGAACATTCTCAAGCTCAAGCACAATGCTTAGGGGAGGAAAACACTCGAGCCCTAGGCCCTAAACATAGCTTCTTAGGCTCGATTGCCATGAACAACACATGTATGTGACCTATTAGAGTTGGATATGGATACCACTAGAAGGTTTTGCACACTTAGAATGGATTGTGAGGCATTAACCATGGTTAAGGAAATAAAACAAGTGCATTGGGGGATTTTTGAATCTTCTTAGGCTCGAAAGCCTTAAATTTGTCCTCAAACCAACACATGAGTTCTTTGTAAGGGTTCTTTATAGGCTACTGAGTGGGATGTGAGTAGCATAAGTAAGTTTTGCGCACTAGAAACTTGCCCTGAGGCCTAAACATGGTCAAGTGGGTAAAAATGACCTTAAGACCTAATTGAACCTTCTCAAGCTCAAGCATCATGAAAAACACCTAAAAACTATGATGTGAGCCATCACTATGGGGTATTTTTCCTAGGATTTGGGCATGGATGTCTTTAAGATGTTTTGTGCATCGCAGATGAATATTGGGGCCATGTCGTAGTAGGGAAAAAATAGCCTCAAGCCCCTTACAATGTTTAGGGGAAGGAAACAAAAAACTTATCTTCTCAGGATCAAGCACCATGAATACATCCTCAAACCACCACACATGACCATTACATGGTATCTTTGCTTAAGGGATATGAGCTCCATGAATAGGTCCTTGCACATTATGAATGGTTCTCGAGGTCTATCCAACGTCAACAGAGGAAAACAAGGCCCTTATGCCCCAAACAAATCTTCTCATAATCAAGTGCTACGAAAAACAACATGGAGCCACACCTCTATAGGGTGTCTTTGGAATTCAAGTTGGATATGAACGTCACTAGGAGGTTGTGTGGACCATGGAGGGTCATAAAGCCATGAACATCATCAAAGAATGAAAACAAGTGCCTTAGGACCTTGTTGAAGCTTCTCAATCTCAAGAGCCTTCAACAACTCCTTGAACCAACACATGTGAACTTTATAGGGGATTTTTGGCCTCTAAGTGGGATACAAGCACTATGAGTAAGTTTTATGCACTGGAAACATTGAGATTCGAGGAATAAACATGGTAAATGAGGAAATATTGGTTGTAGGCCCTAATTGAACCTTCTCGAGCTCAAGCACTATGAACAATACCTAGAAATCATGACACAAGCCCTCTCTTGGGAATCTTTGACATCTTAGTTGAATATGGGTGACATTAAGAGGTCTTAGGAATCATGGATGGATCTTGGATCCTTGAAAATAATTGAGAGAGGGAAACAAGATCCTTTAACCCTAAACCTTGTCTCTTAATATCAAGTGCCATGGACGAGTCCTTAAACCACCACATATGACCTATATATTATATAAATCACCTCTAAGTGGGATATGGGTGCCATGACTAGGTTATTTGTGAGGTATTGAGGTCTAACCAAGGTCAAGAGAGGAAAAGAAGGGCATTATGTCCTAAATGAATATTCTTGGGCTCAATTTCCATGAAAAATACCTACAACCCACAAAGCATTCCCTCTCTTGGGGATCTTTCAATTATGAGTGGTTTACCAAGGGACATTAATACATGCTTTTACTGAGACTTATGGGTCTTTAGGTTTTGACAATGGTCAAGGAAGGATAAAAATGGTGTTAACCATTTAACAAAGCTTATTAGGTTCAAGTACTATGAAAGACACATTGAGACACCACATAGGACCTTTCTATGGGATCTTTAGCCTCTAAGTGGGATATGGTTACTATTAACTGGTTTTGGGTAGTAGTGACAAGTCCAGGGCCCTAGACCATGGTAAAAAGAAAAAACAAGGGTGTTACGCAAGAAAATGAACCTTCTAGGCCTTAAGCTATATGAACAAGGGATCCAACGATGACACATGCCCTCTTTGTTGTGCCTTTGACCTTCGAGTGGTATTCCAGGTGTTAGTTCCTAGGCTTGTATCTCATCCTCCTACTCCTCAAACCAACCTATTCATCCATCAACTTAGCTCTTAGTTACTATTTCTTTTTCATTATGTGTTAGGTCATGTTACTTTATATCATCTCCTCCTTGTTTAACATTATGTGTTTTTATTTTCAGAAGGTTGATGTCACCTCTTGATTTGAGTTTGAACAAGTCTTATCACCATGGGTTATATCACTGTTGGATCACCAAAGAGTTGAACTAATCCTACAGTGGAAAAACTGTTGATTGCAAGAATTCCATCATTCTGCAATCAACAAACAGACTCTGTTTTATGAGTTTAATGGTTTTAAAAAATATTTCAAAGTTTGAATAAAAGTGCAGTAGCACCCAATTCACACTTTTTTGTTCTTACTACCCTCAAAATCATGTGTATTGGTTCTTTGTGCAGTTTTCATTGCATATTGTGAGTGAAACCTAAGCAGCACATATCCTCGACCACCATTGTCAACAAAGGAAGCTAGGGCACGATGGTACCACCCCGAGAGCACTGGCAGTTAAACAGGGTAGAGCCAACATGGATTGAATTGTTTGAGGCCATGCCAGAGATGAGAGACATACCTCAGGGGTTAAGCCTGTTGTTTTGGAAACAAAGTACATCATTGATCCATATACAGAGAAATATTTGGTGGATACTGGTCCAGACCCAGAGAAGGATTTCGAAGAAAATGGTCCAGAAATAGAGCATGTCCAAGAGCATGCTTTAGAGGAGATCAAACCAGAGGGAAAGGGGAAAATTATGATGGTGCATGAACCTATGAAAGACACAGTTGATGACAAAACTGAGAAGAAACCTAGGTATGAGATGAGACCAAGAAAGGCCAAGCTATCCATTGATCTCAATAGCCATGGTGAGGGAGAGCATGAACCCAAAAATGGAAGCAGAGTAAAGGCAGAGATCAAGCCTAAAAATGAAGATGACAAGGACATGAACAACAATAATCAACAGGTGAAAGTCCTCAAACAACATAATGATAGCATGAGGTAGAAGATCCAAGAGATCCAACAAAAACTCCAGTCTCTTGAGATGTAACATACAAAACTACATAAAAAAAAAAAAAGTTGTAGAAAAAACACCAAAAAAACGCAACAATTTTGACTAGTGGATTTAAGGCTTAAGTTGTGGGAAAATGGTAAGGAATCTGAAAAAAATATTAAAATCCCACTTTAGGAACGAGGATATTTAGCCTAACCACAAATGGTTTTCCAAATTTTACAATGGTTTAGGAGAAAATTTGGTATGATCAGAACGAAATTTTCTAGAAATTGTTTTCACACGCCCAGTCATNAAAAAAATATTAAAATCCCACTTTAGGAACGAGGATATTTAGCCTAACCACAAATGGTTTTCCAAATTTTACAATGGTTTAGGAGAAAATTTGGTATGATCAGAACGAAATTTTCTAGAAATTGTTTTCACACGCCCAGTCATCACCAACAAATGATCTGGAGTGCCATATGTCCATTAGGGGATCGTGCAAGAGCCACGTATTAAGCAGTACCATTCTGTTTAGGATAGCAGTCTCAAGTTTTCATGGATTGGATATTTATGGGTTACGCCATTGAAGATCGAAACTTCAATTCTTGGCATCTTATTGATTTTTTTTTTGTATCTAATTATGTTTTGTTATGATGAAAGCTCAAATGGCAACCATCTTTTGTTACATGCTACAAAAGAGAAAAAGTTGGCATTCAATTTCAATAACTCTAGTTTAGAAAAAAAATTACACATTGATTAGAATGCCAAAATTCCACCAATGCAGGTTCACCATATTGAAAGGGTGGTAGGGCATTCATACGAGTTGCAGATATGAAGGGAAATTAATGATAAATGACAAAGTTTTCATGAATATTGATCTTGTTTTAGGAGCAGAATGAACTGATTAACAGACTAGATAAAATAAACACAGGGATATGACGAACAACATAGATATCCAATGAACAATATCTTCTATTGAATAAATGAAATAGGCTGAAACTGTAAAAATGCAGAACTAAAACACTTGCTCGAATGGTGATAGCTATCTTTGAGAAAAGATGTGGCTAATATGCGCATTCATCTGAGCATAATGATTATAATGAGGCCCCAAAGGCCTTTTTTATATTACTCTTGAATGCCAAAAACCTAACCCTATGAGTTGAAACACCAAAAGTGATGTGGTCTCCTATGAGTAAGTTGGTACCTCAACTTCCCGGGCTTGTAACTTTTGCAAACGACCTTCGTGTTAGGCGTGTGATAGCCCATTGGAAAAGTCTTTTAGAGAGATACACATTACAACGTCAAACTCTGACTTTGTCTATAGTTTGACTATGGAGAGACAAAAAAACATTGTTTAGGGCTCCAAAACATCCCTGGAAGTACAATAAGATGTGTTGACATGAAAACATACTAAATAAGCCAGTTGGATTAGGTGAGAGGCCACCAGTATCCATCTAGAAGATGTGTAGGGATTCAGACATCCCTAGAAGTGTATAACCCACAATTACAAATAATTATAGAAGAACGTGCTTAACTAAAAAACTGACAATAAGAGCTAGTTGGAATAGGTGGGTGGCCACCAATATCCACCTAGATCAATCCTCCCCCCTTAGGAAGCAATGGTCTCCATTGCGTTGATTTCCCCCATCAGGTGAGGAAACTTCTGCTATATTTGGCCCCAGGTGAGCCACTTGCCTTGGTGTAGAAGCTTCCCTGACTTGAGAACCCAATAAATCTGGATCCTCTACTGGCGAGTGCCCTCGACCTGTGTGTCCACTATCTGGTCAATGGATTCTTGTTTGATGCAGTCGAGGTTGAACTCAGTTGGTGTCAGTTGTTCTGCGATCTCTGAGGTGTCCAATAATGGTGGAAAATATGGTCGAAGGAGGTCCACATTGAACACTGGGTGCAAGCCAAGGAATGGTGGAGTGTTGAGCTCAAAATCATTGTCACCCACGGCCTTGGTGATGGTGTAAGGCCCATATCGAAGTGGTTGGAGCTTCCGATGGGGCCCTGTAAGATGCTCCTTCTGCAAGTGTAACCAGACCTTGTCTCCAACCTGAAACTAGTGTGGTACCCTATGTTGATCATCGCACTGCTTATACTTAGCATTAGCTTTCTACAAAATCTTCTGGACCTGTTGGTGAATGTGCTAAATCCACTCAATGAATCTGGTGGATTTTTCAGTCTCAGACTGAACATGGGAAGAGTCCATCTGTGTGGTTTCTAGAGGTAGTGCAACATCAATGGGACCCAAGGGTTGGAATCCCTGTCCCACCTGAAATGGGCTATGGTCGGTGGAGCTATGGAGAGCCTTGTTGTAAGTGTGTTGAACATAGGGAAGACTCTCATCCCATGTACGTGGATTCTTAGAGTTGTATATGCACAAGATGTGCACAATTATCTGATTGACGATCTCTGTTTGTTCATCTATTTGGGGGTGGAAAGAAGTGGATTTAGTGAGCTTGGTGTCCAACAGTGATCAGAGACTCAACCAAAATGTGTCGAGGAACTTGTTGTCCTAGTCGGAGATGATGGTCTGTGGTATCCCAAAATGGACCCACACTCATTCGAAGAAGAGCTTGGTAGTATATGCCGCTATGATGTGTTTATTGTAGGATGTGAGGATGGCCATCTTTGAAAACCGATCAATGACCACAAATACACAATCATTGCCTTGATTGGTGGATGGAAGGACATACATGTAATCCATCGAGATGGATTCCTAAGGCTTATCGGGGGTAGGAAGAGGGGTGTATAAGCCTTGCTTCTTGATGATTGGCTTGGAAATGACACATGAAATGAAAGATCTGATATACTTGTTGACGTCCTGTCGAAGTTTTGGCCAATAAAAATATTTCTAGAGAATGGCCACAGTTCTCTCCACGCCAAAATGTCCTACCACCCGGATATAGTGGGCTTCCCAAATCAGCTTTGCACGCTCGCTTGTAGGAACACAGAGATGGCCCAGATGGCATAACAACCCATCCTGAATGTGAACATTGGTGATAGTCATGCCTGTACCCAAGAGGTGATAGGTGGTGGCGAAGTCCAGATCTTGGTGATAAATTTGGGGCCACTCAGATGCCTCGTGTCCATAGGAATGGAGCACAATGGTGAGTGTAGCTACAAGAGGTCGACTGAGGAATTCAATGACATGATTTGTACTCCCTATCTTATACTTGATGTTGAGATGTGTATTGTCCCCAGCCACCAACAGGTTGTGCAACATCACTTCCTGGACGCCTCTCCTTGCTCTGATACCATTTTGTAACACCCTCGGTGTAACACCCCAAGGACGAGCCGCTGCTGAATTGTAATTATGTTTATAGGTTGGTGAGACAAATGTTTATAAGTTGGAAGACTTATGTGTTTATTAGGCTGGAGATCCCAGATGCTAAGGCCAATGATCTTTATTTTGTATATGTAAATACTTACATCATTAATAAAATTACATCCCTGTGTGTAGACCCTCCACGAAGAAAGACTTATGGGGGACTCAACTCCACTGGTTATTGAAAGGGAAGGGTCTAAGTGTCTAGGGATAGGGGCTAAGCTAGAGGGATTACCTCTAAAGGAATAATATTATATTATTATTTCCTAGAGGCTAAGGTTTGACATAACCATGTTGTCCTAAGTTCATGGGGAAAGGGAACAAGTGTTAAGTGGAGATCATGCAACTTCAGGAAGACATGTGTCAACCTGGGTGCATGCATTTTTTAGTTGGGAAAGTCAGCTCATTGGGGGTTCCCCTCACCATTCTCACCATTCTCACCACTCCCACGATCCTGGAAATGGTTGCTACTCTAGAAGTAATCCATACTCCCCAGTGAAGCACGCATTGAGATTGAGCATTCACGCAACCAACCATTGCCTCCATCGTCGATCTCTGCAACTTCTGAACCCACACACCCATGTTATGAAGCTAATCATGTTTCTTGTGAAGCACAACACAACTACATAGTGTCTGAGTCATATCACGCCTTAGCCTTTATTGTTGATACTCGTGTTTTCTATGGACTAGTGTGGCTTGTTTTCATTACCAGAACCTTACCCAATTTTGCTACGGAGGTTACCCGTTGTACTTAGGAGATGAATAGAAGAGGTAGGTTGTCAAGACTGTGAGAAAATCTCTCTAAGTGAGAGAGTGTGCTGGGGAAGTGAGTTCTCCTGGAGGGAGTCTCGTAGAAGCTACAGTACTCTGAGACTTCTGATCCAGCCTGTTGCTAAAGCCCTGGAAGGGAGGTGGACAATCGATGGACTTATGATAGTGAAGGTGTACACTCCTGGGGTGGAACAAGTGTGTGGGGAATGAGTTTCTATGGGATGTGGGCGTAAGTGGATCCCGGGAGAAAATCCTTCCTGTTTATCTATGTGACTTTCCTGTTGTCCTTTCCAAGCCTAGGAATCCCTTTCCTGGTGGAGTTTAGTCCCAGCTCGGGGGTGACCCACTGCTGAGCGCAATGAGCAATGTGGTCTAAGGTTGGAAGGTTCGTGGAAGGTATACATGCAGTTGGTGGTCATCTATTAAAATATAAGTACCAAATCTCTGTTCTCTGTATGATGTGTATCTTGAAATCAAGTTATAATGTTATGATAATTGTCTGTATATATTGCATGTATGTTTTAATGTTGTTTCCAAATGAATAGGTGCATGAGCATAATGTTATAGTTGTTAAAATTGCATTAGATAGATATGTATATAAATATATATGAATATCAGATGTTATCTCTATTTATTCATGTTAATTTTTATATGTGAATATTTCCGCACAGTTATTCAGTGGCATGGCCTGGCCTATTGGTTTAAGGCCGGGAACGGTCACAAAATGGTATTGGAGCTAGAAAAGAAAAGATAAAGTTTATTGGGTAGCATTACCCAACAGAGGTTGAGGGTCGGGGACATTACAAAATGGTATTAGAGCCAAGGTTTCGACACTAAGCCTGGATGGGCCATGTTAGTTGTTAACGATACAAATATTTCAGAGTGAATTGTTGTCAAAAGGGACAAAATTCGAAGTTCAGAGTGTACCTGGGTGCCAAGAGAATACCTTGGCCATGTTTGGAAGCTCAAGAGGCATAGCGAATAAAAAAAGATAGCAGAGAAAAGATACTACATAAACCGTGGGTTTGGAACCACAAGGTTTGAAGTTGGATCGTGGGATCTGTTTGGGAGAAGGAGGATCCTTCACAACTATCAAATCTGGATAAAAGTGCGAGAAATTTAACCTCCAATTCCTTTGGACTTCATGACTTTGACAATTTTATGTGTGATAGAGCAGAAGGGGTCGAAGCCCGAAGTTCTGAAGTCCCGGAGTGGATCTACGTCATAGATCCGGTGAGAAATGCTTGACTGTTGGATTGGTTGAAGACAGATCAAAACCGTTAGCTCAAGTCAAGAGAAAGAGGTAAGGTGTCGTTGTGAAAAACAGATCTCAGTCATCAGATTTGTGCGCAAGTGATTGTGATCCATACATCTCACAATAGTTCGGGAGATCGACGTTCGGGAGAAACGGGGTGTGCTAATGTGAAAATATTCTGAAACTCCGAAGCTCGAAGTTCTGAAGTCAAAGACTCGAAATGATGTGGCATGAGGACATTACCCTGGTGATATGGACTTCCCTAGTCCTGCCACATTTCACCACCTTAAATAATGACAGTTGTACTATGTGGACCCCCCGTAGAAAGTTGAGAAGTTTGGGAGTTCGGCGTTCGAAAGATTTGAGGTGTGAAAGTGTAAAATCTTTCGAAGTCCCAGAACTGCTGAAGTCCCAAAGTGATGTGACTTGCTGACATCACTTGAGATGACATAGACACATGATATGCATGCCATGTTTCAGTGATTTATGTACCCTTCAAAGGTTGATTATGCCAGTTAGAATGTGACAAGTGTCACCCGCTTGATGGGGCCATGTGTCTGCTTCTAGTATTCCACCACGTGGAACCTCCATCGAGTGTGGTTAGTGGGGCCCTAATGGATTGCACAAAGTAGCCCAGAGACTTGGTACTCTTGAAGGTTTGAGAGTGTGGATAGTATGGAACCTTTGAAGCCAGAGTCTCGGAGTTGATCATGGTCATTGGTTAGCGGGAATGCGCAGTCTGTTGATTTGGTTTTGTTAGTTCGTCGGTTCGGCACTCCGACGAATCTGTAGAGCAGTGCTTCGAAAACTTGTAGAGCTAGAATTACATAATAGATCTCAGCCATTGGATGCTAGGAATCTGTGGACTGTCGATCCACCATTCTTCGTGAGTTCTTCGAATTCGACATTCTGGGAATTAGATTTTTGGAGTTGCAAGAACAAACGAAGCCTGAAGCTTCGAAGCCCTGAAGTTTCAAGGCTCCAGATAAGTGTCCAACTAATAAAACTTGGTCACATCCATGGTCACATGTGATTTAAGGGCCAAAGAGAAGGGGCTAGTGCCCAAAAATCATTGCAGAACAGAACTGGGCTTAGAAGTAGAAGTCTGAGAGGTTCTTGATCTACCGAGACCCGTTGAAAATGGAGTCTGATATTCTTTATGTTGAATCAAATTGTTTAAGTTACTCTAGAGAATTATTAAACACTGATAACCTGACAAAATTTGGTTGTCTGCACATTTTTGTAGAGTTAACAATTGACAGAACCAAATTCAATTGTTCCATAGTGCTTAGAAATGGAGGATGCACAAGACGCTTACAGTTCGGAGAATGAAGTTAGAGGAATGGATGTCCATTTGGGAGTTGAAGGAACAAACTCCAATGGGCATGGAGGAGAAATAGATAAAGAAGTAAGCATGATGAAAATCATTAAGAATTTGCAAAAAGATGTCCAAATTCACCAGGCAGATAACAAAAGGCTTATGAGAGCCAAGGAGCAACGGGGAGACTTCAATATGAAGCTGATGCGGATCCTGGAAAGAATTAAAAGGAAATTGGATAAGGATAGTGGATCCAGTAAATCGGGAAGTCAAGGGACCCTGATGAGGAAAGAAGAGGAAGAATTGGTAGTAGACATCACCAGCACTCTCGAAGGCATTCCAAAAAGAGGACGCACAATAGTTCAAGTCGATCTCCTACCATAAAACATAAGAGATCTAAAGTGGATGAAATGAAGGGTGAAATGAATAAGATCAAACCTCCTACTTTTGATGGAGAGCACAAGAAAGATGAAGATGTTGAGGCATGGTTGTTGGCATGAGGAAATATTTCCAACTGCAGAATTACTCTTCTCGTGCAGAAGGGAGAATTTCCATCTATCAGCTAAAAGGAAAGGCATCCATATGGTGGGATAAGTTTGTGCAAGTGCATCACGTCAGAGAGAAGAATGTTACATGGAGGGAATTCAAGAGGCATTTTGAAAAGAAGTACTTAACTAAGAGGTATTATGACAAGAAAATGAAAGATTTCTTTGAACTCAAGTTGGGAAGTATGTCCATTGATGAATATGAAAGAGGATTATTGGAGTTGTTGAAGTATGTCCCCTTCATCAACGACAAGACAATTAAGATTCAAAGATATTTGAGTGGTCTACCATCTTTCATCAGTGACAAGATCTAGTATGATGACCCTAAAAATATGGAAAAAACCATAAGGAGAGAAAAAATCTTATTTGATCAGCAAAAAGGGAAACCTATTTTCCAGAAGGCTTGGGAAGACAAGAACAAGTTTAAAAGGGAGCAGAGGCGGAAGAGGAACAATCCACCCTTTTTTCAGAAATAGTCCTCAAATACAACTAGTTTTGAGAGAGCCCAGGATGGTTGAAGTATTTAGGAAAAGGCCAAGGCAGACACCTATGGAATGTTGGTGTTGTAAAGGATATCATAGGTATAGAGATTGTCCTCACAAAAGTGACAAAGTGAGAGATGTTCACAATGTTCAACAAGCAAAAATGGTAGAGGACATGGGCAGAAGAGTACCAAGAATCTATGCAACCCTAGACAACAAGCAAGTTGAGTTTCAATCACACATGATTGAAGTCGAAGGTATGATCAACAACCATTCTCTTACTATTTTAATTGATTCGGGAGCTAGTCATAGCTATGTATATCCTAAGATAGTGGAAAGATTTCAATTGCCAAGAAGCAAGCATGGTAAATCTTCGTTGGTGCAATTGGCTACAGGAGCCAAGAGAAAGGTTGTTGATTTGGTTAAATCATGTTCAATGGGCATGAATGGACTAAGTACCAAGGAAAATATGAACATCTTTCCTTTGGGATCATATGATTCCCTAATTGGTATGGATTGGTTGGACCAACACCGTTCCATATTAGACTGTCATAACAAAGCATTCACTTGCTTGTATGAGGAAGGAAATCAGAGAGCAGTCCAAGTGTAATATCCCCAAGGATGAGCCCAGTTATATTATGTATTGTAAACATGTTTTGTAGGTTGGTGAGCTGAGTTATAATAAGCTAGGAGGCTTATTTGGTGATTAGGCCAGACAACCTAGGTGTTAAAGGCCAGGAGCCTGATTTTGTATATGTAATTATGCAGATCATTAATAAAATATAAACATCGTTGCGTGCAGACCGACCAAAAAGAAAGAGTGATGGGGGACTAAGATTCCATAAGGTTGGGTAAGGGAAGAGGCTAAGTGTTTGGGCCTAGGGGCTAAGCTAGGGGGATTACCTCTAAAGGGGATAATATTTTATTATTATTCCTAAAAGACTAAGGTGGTCAATTGATGAATGTTGTCCTAAGTTCCTGGAAAAGGAATGTATGCTAAGTGGAGTGCATGTGACTACAAGAAGAAAGATGTCAACCTAGGCGCATGCAGTTATAGTTGGGAAAACCAACACTATTGGGTTCACTTCCCATTTTGTCATCATCCGCCTGAGATCTCTAGGATCTGGGACGTCTGATCCCATTTTGCCTCTGCATCTACGTTTGCATTATTTCCTGGTCATGCACCCTAAAACCCATGGGAAAATCGACGGACTGATCCATGTCTCCAGGGAAGTCCAAGTATCTTGTATTTGTCTGAGCCATGTGGTGTCGTAACTGTGGGTTGTTGTGGCCACGCAGTTCATCTGTGAGTTTTTTTGTGTCTTCAGAGGAACCCGACACCTGGGTAATCACCTTAGTCGTGTCGTGTTTTAGCGTGGGTTGTTGTCATCTGTGATGCCATACCTATTTTTTGTTGTTGTTGTCATCCTTGTGTGAATGAGTGTTGAACTGTTGTTGTTTTCCTCCTTGTGCTGGAATGGAGTTGAAGAAGCAGGTTGTCAGGCCTATGTACAACACTCTCTCCAGGTGAGAGAGGTGGTTGTGGTTGAAGAGGTAGGTTGTCAGGCCTGTGAGCAACTCTCTCCAGGTGAGAGAGTTTGTTGGGATGTGGTTTTCTCCTAGAGAGAGTCCAACACCAGCTACAGAGCTTTGAGAATTCTGGTCCAGCCTATTGTTGAAGCCTAAGGCAAGGGAGGTGAAGCATCCGATGGACGATGTGATAGTGAAGGTGTATACTCCTGGGGTGGGACATGCATGTGGGGAATGAGAGTCCATGAGTAGTGGGCGTAAGAAGGCTTCTGGAGAGAATCCTTCCAGTTGGACTGTGTAGTTTCCTGTGACCTCGACCTAGTCTAGGATTCCCTTGCCCCAGGTGGAGCTTAGTCCCAGCTCGGTGGTGACCCACTGCTAAGCATGATGAGAAGCGTGGTCTATGGCTAGGAGGTTCGTGGAAGGTTTGCACGTAGTTGGTGGATTTACTCCAGCTAAAATATAAGTATCAATTTGTGATTAATTTATATGTTATGCATGTTTTTTCTATTGATGCATGAATGTTATCATGTGTTCCATTGCATGTGGATTTACTGTTAATCTTGTTTGAATCTGAATGGTAATAGTAACTTTGTGTTATGTGTTTTATTTCGATTAAAATGCATGTTATATATATGTGTGAATTTTTCTGTGTAGTAGCGTTAACCGGTCTCTGTGGAGGGTCGGGGATGCTATAGTTTGGTATCGTAGCTAAGTCAGAGTTGAGTAGTGGCATTGCTCAGGAGGGTTGATGGCTGGGGATATTACAAATTGGTATCAGAGCATGGTTTCAACACTGAGCCTGGATGGGCCATGTTAGTGGAAGTGGAAGCAAGAGTTTCGGAAGGAGTTGTTGTCGAAATGGACAAAAATCAAGTTCTGACCCAAGGTTTCAATGCTGAGCCTGGATGGGTTGGATAAGTGGTCATTGGACCCAAGGTTTCAACTGGAAATTGTGTCTGGAGGGACCAATTTCAAACCTCAAAACATTCCTGAGTGCCAAGAGGTACCTTGGTTGTGTTAATAATTTCAGGAGGAGTAGCGGTATCATAAAACCACGACAGAAGTGGTGTTGGACCGCAGAGTAATGTGTGAAATTTTGAAGTGTTTGCATAAATTTCAATTGTTTCTCTTCGTTTGAGCTTGTGCAAGGTGTGCACATAGTTTGCAAGGAGTGCGACGACAGAGTTTGCTTCGGCTCATAAGCTCAGAAGAGATAGCGTTGATCTTCATCAACAGAAGTGCAAGGAGTGCACAAGAACAACTCTGCGTTGAGTTTAGAGAGAGAGAAAGTTATAGAACACTTTGTAAAGAGGATCTCTGCAAGGTGTTCATCGAGCAAGAGGAACTCCAGGAGGGCGAGAAGAATTTATTTTCAAGAAATCCTTCAGATCTGAGTTTGACGAAATCCCAGAAACATAAGGAGTGCGTGGGAAATCAAAATCGTCTAAAGATCAAGCTGAAAAGGGACAATGCTTTTCATAAGTGCAGAAGAGACCCGATAGACAAACTCGAAGGAGGAGAAAAGTTCGAAGCCTTTAAATACTTAGAAAATCTTCTAAGTCAGAAAAGATCTGAACTGTTGGAGGTAGATCTCGGTCATCCATTTAGAAGCATCATCAAGATCATGATATCAACGATCACCTCGCATTGTGGGGATAGAAGGTGCTCTAGCTTAACGAAGTTGAGGGTGGGCCACAATCCAAACCACGGTTTTGGAGAAAGGACGCATGGAGTCTCAAGGTTTATTGCGGGACAAAAAGTAGTTTGGTCTCAACCCACCTTTGAGTGTGCCTGCAATTGCATGTTTGCATGAGGTCACCGCCCAAGGTCACCTCTAAGGAGGAGCCAAGGAAAATGGGAGAGTGGAATTGCTAAATTCCCAAAATCCCGAAGTGATTTGGGACCATCCATCGTCTGGAAGGATGCGTGGAAAAAATCCATCAGTTTCGGTTGAAGGCTCTCCGAGAGGAACGAGCCCACAAAAGTTTGAAACTTCCAAAACACGAACAACCGGAGTAAGTTTCAACCATCTGATTCAAGCAGACACGCGGCATAAATCCGCAAAATTCCAAGGGAAGTGAAAGTTGATATTTGAGAATCCCAAAGGCCGAAGTCCCGAAGCGGATGACAACCATTGATTTGAATGTGGACCTGTGGCACCAGATCTAGAACTCCGGGTACAGAGCATTCCGGAGGAAAGTAGAGGGCGAAAGCACCAAAGTCCCGAAGAATATTTTGATCGTTGATCGAGGAGGGAGCTAAAGGACCGTTGATCTGGTTGAGGACACTAAAGTCCTAAAGCGGGAGCAGAGCCATTGATTTAGAAGGACGTGTGGTACACGATCTACCATTTCGAAGAAATCTCTCTAGAAGAAACGAGAGGTTGAGAAATGAAACTCCCGAAGGTCGGATTCACATAGGAAATGGTAGCCACACATCTATAGTGACAGGTGTCAGCAGATCTTCCACTTCAGAAGATAACTACCAAGGAGGGAGCGAGAGTTGAGCGTTGAAATTCCCGAAGACCGGAAAGTCAGAATCAATTGTAGTCATTGGTTTGGAAGAGAGCTACATACCAACAGATCATGGAGGTCTAGGAAGGCACGTGAAAGATAGGAAAGGAGGACAGATAGCAGCCGTTGATCATGGATCATCGTCGAAAGCGAGAGATCGATGGTCAGGAAGAATTGCGGGGCTAGAACATACTTGGATCTTAATTTTCCTTGAGCAGGCCGCAATTGAAACCACGATATCACCGAATGCATACGTGGTGCTTTGTAGTGAATTGCGGGGCAAAAAGTGGGTTGGCCTAAAACCACTCCTGCCCACGCCCGCAATCATAGTTTTTCGTAAGGTCATAGCCCAGGGCCATATGAAGGAAGGGGCTAATGAAAAAGAATCTAGTGCTTGAAACTTGACGTTTTAGAAGTGTGCAGACAGAGGTCGTGAGTATCACAGGACCTGTGCCTTAGGAGAAAAGGGGGCCTGTGTATAATTATTTTGGGTTCAATAAGGAGCCCGAAGGGTCAATCCGACTCAGAAGGAAGAAATATCCTAGACCAGGGGGTCGTGCAACCCCGAGGAGAGCAGGGGGGGTTTGCATCAATATGGATGTGTAATTTTGCATATGTACATGCTTGGATATGCATATAACCTGTTGGTGAATTTAGAATAGTATGTTATTATGAATTAATGTTTGAGTATGACTAAAGGATGGATTAGGTATTCAGGAAAAAAAAAGATACAACAAGGTTAAATATGTGGATGTTGTTGTTGCTTATAATTTCCATCGAGGTGAAGACTCATGAGGATGGTAGGAATGGTGATCAAAATGATAAAGGGGGGAAGTCTGTGAACTTCTACAAATATCAGTTGGTCAGACAACAACAAGTAGGTTGGTAACAACGAATCAGGGATGCATTTAGTTTCTATTGATGCATACATGTTGAATGGGATCGAGGTAAGGATTCCCTCAAATAATTTTTAGTATTTAAATTGATATGTAATGGTTGAAGGCCTAGAGTGTGCAAGTGTTGTTGATGCTAGAATGCACTTAGATAAAATGTCAGTTGCATATTATGTTATGATTGGTTGTGGGATCATAACCAGGTTAATTCATGAGACATACTCCTTATATAACAATGAATAACCATAGAGTCATGAGTGTCAACCCAAGAGGTTGGAGGTATCACTTGAATCTATGATGGTAAGGTAAAAGAAGGACTTTCAATTAATTCTATGCAACTATAAAAAGAAAAGCGAAGAGTACAAGAAAACCTCAAGTACTAGAGTATTCTGTCGAGAAAGGGCTGAAGAAGTTCAGTCCTGAAGAGTAACTGGATGTTGAAGAATCTGGAGACTATAAAATAGCTTGGTGTGGAATTTGATTCATCCAAGTATGAGATTGGGTTAGTTGGACCCAGGAAATTAACAAAAGTTGAAGATTAATATCAGCTTAGTTTGGGACTATAAATGCAAAGGCAACCAAGAGTGATTTGGCTAGAAAGTGCTCAGGAAAAAAATAGTCATGTATAGTTACTACAATGAGAGCACAAGAAGATTCAGGAATCTAGGAAGAATTGAATATTTCTGGGATCAACAAGGAAAAATTTTATAGGGAGAAAGAAGTTGCTGCAATTTCTGCGCCAGCAAGTATGTTATGGCTTGTTGAGTCATCTAGAGGAAAGAATGCTTGCATGTTTGCAAGTGTTGTTGGTGATTTTGCTACATAAGGAGGGAAGCAATAGAGAGATAAAGTGTTGGTTATAAGTTTGATAAAAGAATCATGAAATCTTATCCTGCCATCAGACATTCAGGTAGTATAAAATTTATTAATGGCAGTCATGGAGGTATGAGTTTTTATTACTCTTTTTGCATAATTGTTGAAAGGAAATTTAGGTAAGAATTTCCTCATCCAGATTTATTATATAAAACCACATGATTATATTATTGAATGCATACCACTGGATGTGGTAAAGGCTGGAGTCCTGTATTAATTTAAAGCTTTTTAGCTTCTGAATGCACACACTGACATAGTAGAATGTCATGTTAATTTGGTTATGGGGTAATAACCAAAGAATTAAAAGATAAGAACTTGTTATAGGAATGAATGTTAGTAAGATATTCATGTATGAGACCAGGACCTGGTTGGATATGGCAAGGTATGGATATGGAAGGGTTATGAGCCACACAGGTACTAAAAGCTTCCTACCTTTAAATAAAACTTGGACTACAACCTTTTTGCTAACACTAATGAACACCATAGAATTACATTCTTGGTGTAGTGTTTGGGTCGAAAAGGAAGGCATCCAATTAATTGGGAAGACAATAGGAAGTGTGTGGAGAATGTGTCGACACATTGGCTAGAATTCCATCTCATGGATGATGAGATACATGACTGAGATAAAGAGCATTATGTAATTCAATGCAAGGTGCACTGAATAAGTAGGCATTGAGAATTGCACTCATGCATAGTAAGTGATAGAATTGTATACTAAATGCAATGATTGAATGTGTTTTGTAAGTACATGCATATATATTATTGCATGGAAATAATTGTTACTAACAGCTGAAATGTTGTTAACTCATGAAGTTGAGGACATTTCAGGGAGGTGTTAGACATTGCAACAGGAAAGTTGCAAGTCAAGTAGTCACATGAGCATTGACTACATGAAATTTTCGTGTTCAGAAAAAGAAGTAATGAACTTACAGATATTACTGTAAACATGCATATGCATAGAATGACGAGTCATTCTATTTCATTAAAATGTTGGGTGATTGTGATTGAATTGCTAGGTGCAGGAAATTCTAAGATCACTGCATAAGATTTTGTACATATTGCAATTGAATATGATGTACAACAAATACTGACAATTTGTTGGCTGTATGCAAGATGAAGCATTACAGGAAAAATGGTATGCAGTTTGGTGCCTATGAAAACCACAAGGATGGCTGCATTCATAATATGGCAACAACCAAGATGAATTATGAAATAGAATTCCATGTTTTGGGGAAAAAGTTGAGTTCCATTTTGAACTATTTGGAGTTCCTAAATGAATTCTTTTATATTTTCTCATGATAACTGCATGCGGGTGATGCAGATGAGATGATGTTGATTAAAGTTATAATGTTGACTACAAAGAGTAGCTCAGGGAAGATGTTGATTAGAAATCTCTGAGGGCAGTTGGAACTCTGGGAGCCATGATGCTCTGAGACTTCCTAAGATGGCCTGTTGTTGAAGCCCGAGGAAAGGGAGATGTAGCAGCCGATGGATTGTGTGACAGTGAAGGTGTACACTCCTGGGGTGGGATAGGCATGTGGGGAATGAGAGACCGTTGGTTGGAGTGCTGCTAAGGTTTGGTTGGTTGGAGTGATGTCGAGGTTTGGTACCTTGCCCTAGACCATGTGGATATGGATTGTGGACCATGGCTATATTGGGAAGCCATTGCCCTGATGGAGTCATAGCCCTTCTCAGGGGTGGAAGGTCTTCTCAATCAAAAGATAAGTAACAATTCTCTATTTATTGTATGTTGTGTATCTTGTATACAGGTTATAATGTTATTAGAATTTCCTGTATATACATATATATACATTGCATATATTCTTTCATTACTTGCATCCATGACTATACATAATGTGTTTCATATTTCATTTCTTAAAGAAATATATTCCTTATGCTAATCATGTAACCGATTGGAATGTGATTTAGGTGGAACAAGAAGGCGACTTGCAAGTGCATCTGGTGCGCATATTGGACTAGAAAAGAAAGCAGCTTCGGAATCGAGCCATAGCGCTTGTAAAGGTCCAGTCGGCCTGGTACAGTCCTGAGGACGCAACATGGGAGCATGAGGATTCTATGCGGGTAGAATAGCCAAATATTTTTGAATATTTTGGAAATCTTGTTGATGTTGTGTAAAGAGTTGCACTGAGGACAGTGCAAAAATAAGGGGAGGGGATTGTAATATCCCTAAGGATGAGCCCAGCTATATTATGTATTGTAAACATGTTTTGTAGGTTGGTGAGTCGAGTTATAATAATCTAGGAGGCTTATTTGGGGATTAGGATGGAGAGCCTAGGTGTTAAAGGCCAGGAGCCTGATTTTGTATATGTAATTATTCAGATCATTAATAAAATATAAACATCGTTGTGTGCAGACCGACCATGAAGAAAGAGTTACGGGGGACTAAGCTTCCACAAGGTTGGGTAAGGGAGGAATCTAAGTGTTTGGGCCTAGGGGCTAAGCTAGGGGGCTTACCTCTAAAGGGGATAATATTTTATTAGTATTCCTAAAAGACTAAGGTGGACAATTGATGAATGTTGTCTTAAGTTCCTGGAAAAGGAATGTATTCTAAGTGGAGTGCATGCGACTGCAGAAAGACGGGTGTCAACCTGGGCACATGCAATTATAGATGGGAAAGCCAATGTTGTTAGGTTCGTTTCCCATTTTGTCATCCTCCGCTTGAGTTCGCTGGGATTTGGGGTAGCTGATCTCGTTTTGCCTCTGCGTCTGCATCTGCATTGTTTCCTGGTCACGCACTCTAAAACCCATGGGAAAACCGACAAACTGATCCGTGTCTCTGAGGAAGTCCGAGTATCCCGTAATTTTCTAAGCGATGTGGTGTCGTAACTGTGGGTTTTTGTGGCCACACAGTTCATCCATGAGCCGTTATGTGTCTTTTGAGGAACCCGACACCTGGGTAATCGCCTTAGTCATGTTGTTTTTTAGCATGGGATGTTGCCACCTGCGGTGCCATGCCCATCTGTTGTTGTTTCCATCATCCCTATGTGAATGAGTGTTGAACTGTTGTTGTTGTCCTCCTTGTGCTGGAACGAAGTTGAAGAAGCAGGTTGTCAGGCCTGTGTTCAACACTCTCTCCAGGTGAGAGAGGTGGTTGTGGTTGAAGAGGCAGGTTTCCAGGCCTATGAGCAACTCTCTCCAGGTGAGAGAGTTTGTTGGGAAGTGGTTTTCTCCTAGAGAGAGTCCAGCACCAGCTACAGAGCTTTGAGAATTCTGGTCCAACCTATTGCTAAAGCCCAAGGCAAGAGGAGTGAAGCATCTGATGGAGTGTGTGATAGTGAAGGTGTATACTCCTAGGGTGGGACATGCATGTGGGGATTGAGAGTCTGTGAGTAGTGGGCGTAAGAAGGCTCTTTGAGAGAATCCTTCCAGTTGCACTGTGCAGTTTCGTGTGACCTCAGCCTAGTCTAGGATTCCCTTGCCCTGGGTGGAGCTTAGTCCCAGCTCGAGGGTGACCCACTACTGAGCGTGATGAGCAGCATGGTCTATGGCTGGGAGGTTCGTGGAAGGTTTTCACGTAGTTGGTGGATTTAATCCATCTAAAAGATAAGTATCAGTCTGTGATTAATTTATATGTTATGCATGTTTGTGCTATTGATGCTTGAATGTTATCATGTGTTCCGTTGCATGTGGATTTACTATTAATATTGTTTGAATCTGAATGGTGACAGTAACTCTATGTTATGTGTTTTATTTCGATTAAAATGCATGTTATATATATATATGTGTGTGTGTGTGTGTGTGTGAATGTTTCCACGTTATATATATGTATATGTGTGTGTGTGAATGTTTCCACGTAGTAGCGTTAACCGGTCTTTGTGGAGTGTCGGGGATGCTACAGTTTGGTATCGCAGCTAAGTCAGAGCTGAGTAGTGGCATTACCCAGGTCATTGGATGGTTGGGGATGTTACACCAAGGAATTCCCAGGGTAGTTACTATCCGGTAAATCTCAACAATGCAGCTAAAGAAGTGTTATAGGATGGGCTGCCAAGTATATGTAACCCATATAGAGGAAGCATCTAAGGATAAGGTGCCAAATATGGAGGATCATATAGTCTTGGAATATTTTGAAGATGTGTTCAAGGAGGTACCAGGACTACTCCAAAGAGAGATATCAATTTCTCTATAAATTTAATGCCTAGATCAACTCCAGTATCAAAAACTCCTTACAGAATGAGTACACAAGAACTATAGGAATTGCAAATGCAACTAGAAGAGCTTCTAAAGAAGAGGTATATACACCCAAGTGTGTCACCTTGGGGTGCCCCAGTCTTTTTCATAAAGAATAATTATGCGACATTGAGATTGTGCATCGATTTCAGATAGTTGAACAAAGTGACTATAAAGAACAAGTATCCTTTTCCAAGGATCGATGATCTCTTTCATCAGTTGAAGGATGCTAGGATATTTTCAAAGATAGATCTTAGGTCGGGATACCATCAACTAAGGATTAAAGAGGATGACATCAACAAGACCGCCTTCAGAACAAGGTATGGTCATTATGAGTTCACAGTGGTGCCATTTGGGTTATCAAATGCCCCAGTCATGCGCTTAATGAATGGTGTTTTCCGAGAATATTTAGACAAGTTTTTCATTGTCTTTTTGGATGACATCCTTGTATATTCCAAGTCGGGAGAAGAGCATGAGAATAATTCGATTATGGTGTTGCAATTGCTAAGAGAGAATCAACTATATGCCAAATTGAGCAAGTGCTCATTTTATCAAAACATAATTCACTATTTGGGGCATATCATATCTGAAGATGGGATAGCAGTGGATCCTGAGAAGATAGAAGACATTAGAGAATGGAAAACACCTAAGAATGTGACATAATTCATATCCTTCATGGGTCTAGTGAGCTACTACAGAAGGTTCATTGCAGGTTTTTCGACAATACCTCATCCCATCACTTTCTTGTAAAGGAATGGAAAGAAGTTTCAATGGAAAAAAGAATGTGAAAAGAGCTTCCAACAATTGAAGCAGTTGTTAACCAGTGCTCCAATTCTGAAGATTGCAGATCCGAATGAATATTTTGTGGTTTGCACAGATGCATGCAAAGAAGGACTAGGAGGAGTCCTTAGTCAGAATGGATTTGTAATATGTTTAGGGTCTAGAAAATTGAAAGAGAATGAAAGGCTCTATGCCACTCATGATTTGGAGTTGGCAGCCATAGTGCACACTTTGAAGAAGTGGAGGCACTACCTCATGTGAAAGAGGTTTGAGATTAGGACAGACCATAATGGTCTGAAGTATTTGTTTGATCATCCTACTTTGAATGCTAGGCAAAGCAAATGTTTAGAATTCCTTTGTGAATATGACTTTGATATAAATCATATCAAGGGGAAAGAGAACAAAGTGGATGATGCACTCAGCAGAAGAGTGCATGAGTTGCATGCTACAACCATTAGCATGTACCAATTGGATTTGAAAGACATAATTGTGGAGGCTGCAAAATTTGATTTGCAATACATGGAATTAGTCACTAAATTGTAGCAAGGTAAAATGCAGCAGAAAGCTGAAGATTATGAATTGGGAATTGATGAAATTATCCTGTACATAAACAAATTTTATGTACCAAATTCTCCAGAATTGAGGAGTGCATTTTTAAAAGAAATGCATAATGTGCCTTATGATAGACACCTAGGATATTAGAAAATAGTTTCAACAGTCAAGAACCATTACCATTGGCCAAGTATGAAGAAAGAAATTGCAGAGTACATTGCCATATGTATGGAGTGTCAAAGGGTCAAAGTTGAGTATAGACACCCAGTCGGGTTGCTATAGACATTACCCATTCCTCAGTGGAAGTGGGAAGTGGTGACAATGGATTTCATCACAGGATTTCGCAGAACAAGCAAGCAGCATGATGCAATGATGGTGGTGGTGGAAAAGGTTACTGAAGCTCCCCATTTCATTCCTATGAAGGTTACTCACAAGGAAACCAATGTTGTTGATATTTATATGAGGGAAGTAGCACGCTTGCATCGCATGCCCAAGACAATTGTGTCCGACAGAGACCCAAAGTTTACCTCAAAGTTTTGGAAAGGGTTATTCAAAGGGTTCAAAACAAATCTGAACTTCAACATAGCGTATCATCCTGAGACTGATGGGAAAACATAAAGGTTGAACAAAGTGATAGAGAATATGTTGAGGATGTATGTGATGGACAAACCATCTAAATGGGAAGATTATCTACATTTGGTAGAATTTGCCTACAACAATGGGTATCAAGCACCACTTAAGATGAGCCCGTTTGAAGCACTTTATGGCAAAAAGTGCAACACCCTAGTAAGCTAGGACAACCCAGCTGATAGGGCAGTGGTTGGGCCAGAGTTGCTCAGGGAAATGGAAGAGCCATTATTAAAGATAAAGCTGAATTTGAAGGCTGCCCAAGACAGGCCGAAAATCTATGAAGAAAAAGGCGGAACCCACAGGGAGATTAAAGTGTGTGATCATGTTTTCCTAAAGGTGAAAGCCAACAAAAGTTCCCTAAAGCTGGGAAGTTGTTCCAAGTTGGTAGCCAGATATTATGGACCATTTGAAATTCTAGAAAGAATTGGACTAGTAGCTTATATGCTTTCATTCCCTGCATCCATGACTATTCATAATGTATTTCATGTATCAATGCTCAATAAGTATATACCTGATGCTAATCATGTGATTGATCGAAATGTGATTCAGGTGGAGCAAGAAGGTTCTTTGCAAGTGAAACCTGTGCACTTACTGGACTAGAAGAGAAATCAACTCTGGAATCGAGACATAAATCTCGTAAAGGTTCAGTGGACTTGGTACAATTATGAGGATGCAACATGGGAGCATGAAGATGTTATGCGGGCATAGTACCCACATCTTTTTGAAGATTTTGGAAATCTTGTTGTTGTTGTGTCAATAAGTTTCACTGAGGATAGTGAAAAAATAAGGGGAGGGTATTGTAACACCCCAAGGTCGAGCCCCTGCTGAATTGTAATTATATTTATAGGCTAGAGACAAATTTTTATAAGCTGGAAGACTTACATGTTTATTAGGCTGGAGATCCCATATGTTAAGGCCAATGAGCCTGATTTTGTATATGTAAACACTCACATCATTAATAAAATTACATCGTTGCGTGTAGACCCTCCACGAAGAAAGATTTATGGGGGACTAAGCTCCATTGGTTAGGGAAAGATAAGGGGATAAGTGTATAGGGATAGGGTCTAAGATAGAGGGATTACCTCTAAAGGAATAATATTATATTATTATTTCCTAGAGGCTAAGGTTTGACATAACCATGTTGTCCTAAGTTCCTGGGGAAAGGGAAGAAGTGTTAAGTGGAGCTCATGCAGATTTAAGAAGACATGTGTCAACCTGGGTGCATGCATTTTTTAGCTAGGAAAATCAGCTCGTTGGGGGTTTCCCTCACCATTCTCACCACTCTCACGATCCTAGGGATGGTCTCTACTCTGAAAGTAAGCCATACTCCCAACTAAAGCATGCACTGAGACTGCACATTCACGCAACCAACCATTGCCTCCATCGTTGATCTCTGCAACTTCTAAACCCACACACCCGTGTTATGAAGCTAACCATGTTTCCTATGAAGCACAGCATGACTGTATAGTGTTTGAGTCATATTGCGCCTTAGCCTTTGTTGCTGCTACCCATTTTTTCTATGGACTAGTGTGGCTTGTTGTCATTACCAGAACCTTACCCAATTTTGTTGTGGAGGTTACTTGTTGGAATTAGGAGCCGAATAGAAGAGGCAGGTTGTCAGGCCTATGAGCAACTCTCTCCAGGTGAGAGAGTGTGTTGGGGAAGTGAGTTCTCCTGCAGGGAGTCTCGTAGCAACTACAATACTCTGAGACTTCTGGTCCATCCTATTGCTGAAGCCCTAGAAGGGAGATGGACAACTGATGGACTTGTTATAGTGAAGGTGTACACTCCTGGGGTGGAACAGGTGTGTGGGGAATGAGGGTTTGTGGGTTGTGGGAATAAGTGGCTCCTGGGATAAAATTCTTCATGTTGATCTGTGTGACTTTCCTATTGTCCTTGCCAAGCCTAGGAATCCCTTTCCCAATGGAGTTTAGTCCCAGCTCTGGGGTGACCCACTACTGAGTGTGATGAGGAATGTGATCTAAGGTTGGGAGATTCATGGAAGGTCTGCATGTGGTTGGTGGTCATCTATTAAAACATAAGTACCAAATATTTTTTCTCTCTATGATGTGTATCTTGAAATCAAGTTATAATGTTATGAGAATTGTCTGTATATATTGCATGTATGTTTTAATGTTGATTTCGCGTGAATAGGTGCATGAACATAATGTTATAGCTGTTAAAATTGCATTAGATAGATATGTATATAAATATATATGAATATCATATGTTATCTCTATTTATTCTTGTTAAGGTTTATATGTGAATATTTTCGCAAAATTAGTCGGTGGCGTGGCCTGGCCTGGCCTGTTGGTTCAAGGCCGGGAATGGTCACAAAATGGTATCAGAGCTAGAAAAGAAAAGATAAAGTGGATTGGGTAGCATTACCTGGCATAGGTTGAGGGTCGAGGACATTACACCCGACCACCCTGGTCGAGCCATGCTACTCCAAATAATGCTCTGATACCATATATATTTATATACATATTTATCTAATGGAAATTAACAGCTATAACATTTTGTTCATGCCACTATTCATGCGTAAATAACATCAAAACATATAAGAATTATACACAAACAATTTTAACAACATTATTTCTTGATTTCAAGATACACATCATACAAAGAATAGAGATTTGGTACTTATCTTTTAATATATGACCACCAACTATGTGCAGACCTCCCATGAACCTCTCAGCTTTAGACCACGCTACTCATCATGCTTAGCAGTGGGTCACCCCCGAGTTGGGGCTAAAATCCACCAGGAAAGGGATTCCTAGGCTTGGAAAGGACAACAGAAAAGTCGCACAGATCGATCGAAAGGATTTTCTTCTAGGTGCCAGCTCACACTAACAACCTACAGCCTCTCATTCCCCACATGCTTGTTCCACCCCAGGAAGTGTGTCCCTTCTCTACTCAACAGTCCTTCGGCTGCCCCACTTACCTTCCAGGGATTCAACAACAGGATGGACAATAATTCTCAGAGCACTATAACTATCGTTGGGTTCCCTGTGGGAAAATTTCTTCCCCAACAACCTCTCTCACCTGGAGAGAGTTGCTTGCAGGCCTGACAACTTTCTTCTTCAGTCCACAAGCCCGAAAACCCACCTCTTCAACCCACAGGCCTGACAACCTACTTCTTCAGTCCATCTCCTAAGTCAATTCAAGTTAGGGTGATGGAAACAACAAAGCTTGGTATATATTAGATGATGGCAGCAATCCAGGCTCAGTCAAGGAACTATGTTGGCAACAACAACAAATTGTTAAGGCACAATATGGGCTCAGGAAAAGTATAGGTACCCTATGCTTCACAGGAAAAGTATGGGGTAGCTCAAAATGACTAGAGGTTCCAGGGGTTCGTGAATGATGTAGGGGTGGACGATGAAGGCAAAGGCTCAATGTGTGAATCCCTGGGGAGTATGGAAAACTTGCGAGAGTGGCGAGGAAACCCCCAATGAGCTAAATTTCCTAGCTATAAAATGCATGTCCCCAGGTTGACACATGTCTTCCTGAAGCTGCGTGAGCTCCACTTAACACTCATTCCCTTTCCCCGGGAACTTAGGACAACACAGATTATGTCGACTTTAGCCTTTTGGAAATAATAATATAATAGTATCCCTTTAGAGGTAAGCCCTCTAGCTTAGCCCCTATTCCTAGACACTTATCCCCTTCCCTTACCCTACTTAGTGGAGCTTAGTCCCCCATAACGCTTTCTTCTTGGTCGGTCTACACGCAACGATGTAATTTTATTAATGGTGTATGTATTTACATATACAAAATCAAGCTCACTGGCCTTAGCATCTAGGCTCTTTGGACTAATAAACACATAATTCTTCCAACTTATAAACACTTGGCTCACCAGCCTATAAACATAATTACAATTCAACAGGGTGTTGTTGGGGAAAAACACCCTACAGACTAGCAAATAGAGTTCAGACTTTGCATGCAGATAT
>ML786860.1:201329-228406 GCA_009831015.1 Picea engelmannii | reverse complement strand
TACTTATATACTAACGGGTTAGAAATCAAACATAAACTAATCAAACCATAAAAAGTTCATGAATTGGGACGGGAAAAGAATTCTCTTTATTACTTAAAATGAGTCAACTTACAAAAGTTGAGACTGGCCACCGCTCCTTGAACCTGATCCTGGGCTCCTCTTCTTCTATCCTTCAACTACTTTGCTTTAAATCTCCTTTGGCATTAGGAAAGGCTACAGGGTTGGGACAATGGAATACATAAATGGGCAGAGTTTCTTTGCTATATTTTTTTTCTCTTCAAATGGTACCCCTACCCCTTCTTTTATAGGCTAGAAGGAGCTAGGTATTTGGATGAACCCTCGACCATGCATGGCCAGAAGTTTTAGTTAACTCACCCATAGCTTTTTTTTCCATCGACAACTTTCCTTTTTTCATGCCTTTGTCGGTCCACGCGCGCTGTTTTGGGTCAGCCAGCATGTACACGCGTGTAGTAGTGAGTTAGGGTGCGTGGGCCTTTACACAAGAGGATTTTCAAAGAGTTGTTCAACAGTGTTTTTGGCAAAGAAAGGATATGAGTTGGCCTGATGCCAGGTAAGCATGTGTGGTGCAATTTAGGGTTATAACAGATGCTCCCTAATGTGTGAGGTTAGAAGAGCATCTGATGGCCAAAATACATTACCAATCTTTACTGATGTGCCGAATGATTGATCCCAAGGATCGGGAACTGGGAGGTGTCGTCTGCAAAATAACAAATGTCTCATGGAGGTGGGCATACCCATGCTTGGGATAAAAAAATAGAACCATGGCTACCAATAAAATACACTGTAGATCCATTGCAAATAACTATAAAGAGTAGCCGCGAACAATACACAGCGGAGCTACATCTCGAAATCAGAAAGATATACATATAGAGTATCCATCTTCCAGAAGCTAATTCGACCTAATGGCTGGAGATGATATCTTCAGAGCTCGAGCAACAACTTCTAAATCTTCCAAAACTCGGGTAGGAGTGTATGACTACACTACCCAGAGGTCTTCGACAGCTCGTCGGTCATGGACTTGATAATCTTGATGATCGGACTGAAGGCTTCAGTGATTTTGAACAAGGACTTGATTGGACATTCAGGATAGCCAAGTATGTGGACAAGAGACATATTGTAGAGGGGTCGACTCAGGTTTAGTGACAAACTTCCCTTGGAAAATAGCACAACAAGTGATGAGACTTAGGTAGCATATATGTTAATCATAAGTCTACGAAGCAGGAGGCAACGCAAACTCTCCATATGTTTGGAAGAATAACCAAACAGTGGAGGACACAAATCTATATAGCAAGAAAAGCTTCCTAAGGTTGTACTACATCCCATAGTCTGATGAACAAATGGACAGATGTGCTTTATCCAAGGGCGACTCATTTTGCTGCCAATAAAGAAAATACTTTTCCCTTCCTCTTTTTGGGGTATTTTTGATTTTTTTTTTTCTTTTCGATAATTTTGTAAAAAGAATAAAGGAATATTATGTTACACTGGAGGAATGAGTATTGCAAACATACAAGCTCAAGGCACAAGGACAAGACTGATGTTCTAGTAAAATGATACTCAGAAAAAATCCTCCGGCAGCCAAAGGTGTTAAAACGCAGAAGCAAACTGTCACAAGGCTGGTGGATAAGGTATGCGAATGTGGTTGATAAAACACACAATGGTAACATCCTTCGATGTAAGCTTAACGAGCCCAGAGAAGATAAGCTCGGTGGTTTTTCATATTTAGAGAGTTTGAAAAAACATAAAAGGAGACTCCATTGGGGTACCTTTTTCGAAGATAGTCTAGTTGGTTCGAAAAAGGGGTAAACTAGCATCGATTAGACATTGATTCAAAACCATTTTAACGAGTGTGACAAGGACAAGATCACTCGGCCATTTTTTCACTTTTAAGGAGTCTGAAAAAAGCTTAACTATGGACTCTGTTAAGAATATTCTTCTAGAGCAATTTAACGAGTGTGAAAGAATAAGGTCACTCGACGATCTTTTCAATTTTAGGGAGTCTGAAAAGAGCTTAACTATGGACTCCGTGGGGGTTTCTTTTTCGTAATTTTAGTCCCTCAGGCCCAAAAGAGGGATAAAATTATACCTGAGAGTAATCTTCTAAAGAATGGAAGTTCTATAGAGTATACCTCTGTTCGTACAGTTGACCATCCGGACCAGAAAAGGGGTAAACTACCGCTGGACAGATGTGACTTCAAATTTCAGTTTAATGAGCGTGAAAGGCCACAAGATTGCTCAACAATCTTTTCATGTTTAGAGGGTCTGAAAAGGGCTTAAAAGGAGACCCGTTATTTTTGGGAGTCCTGAGGGTGAGACAAAGAGTGAAGAAGAATCATGTAAATGAGGCTCAAACTTATATTCAAGAAAGACTATACGAACTCCCGAGCCTACAGTGTTTTAGAGACGGCATGGACACCATAATGCAACCAGGACCTACCTAGGGAATCCATGTTCTGGTAAGCTCTACCGCCAAGTTGCGACACTTCTAAAGTAGATATGATGGTTTTGTGTCACAACCTGATGGGATCGATCCTATAGCGGAGGAAAAAGACAACGAGATGAAAAAGTCGGGGTAGTAACCTAACCTATATGCTCAAGTTGATTCTTGGAAAAAATTTCATGGACCGTCAAAATTTTCCCAAAACTCAAAAAAAAATGTCTCAATACTCGAACAAATCCCTCCCATATAACTCCTGAATCACTCGAAATGGTTTTTGGTATAAAGAAACTGATAAAGGAGGCCAAAAAAGTGACAAAAAGAGGCCAAAAAGTCTATAAATAGAAGTTGGCAGCTCATTATCAACATTGTTGATTTGGAAATTGACTCTGGAGCCAAAAGACCCCCTTTGCTAAAAACGGTGATTCCGGGAGATACAGTGGACGAAACGAACTTCTGCTTGGACCAAGTAAGTACAAACTCCATTATCTAGCTATTCAATTCTTCAATTTTGTCTTTAAGTTCATTTTTTGGGTGGGCGTCGACCTTAAAAAGGTTGGCCCTAAGTACACACGGGTTGTCTCTGGACAGGTCGGGTGTACACTCGGGCAGAGTAAAGTCTGCCCACGTGTACACACGACTGTCACCTCTACAGATCGCGTGGACCCTCCTTTTGTAGCAAAAAGAGAACTAAATGGCAAGTATTGACCCTTTTTTACTTTGTTGTGTTGGCAGGATGTATGTCCAGTGGAGGGAAAGGGAGCATGAAGCAATCAGTGAGTTGGTTGCGGGAGATCCAAATGTCATGGCCGTGTTGATGCAATGTGGTTTACTGAAGTTCTTCTTGTGTCCATTTATGCGAGTGCAACCAAGGCTATTGAATGCCTTGATTGACTACTGGCACCCTGATGCAGAGGCCTTCATGCTAGAGGGGCAATCATTGGTGCCCACCACCGAGGATATCTATTTTTTGACTGGCCTCTCAAGGAGAGGGGAACTAGTCAAATTTAGGACATTTCCCGCGGGACCGAATAAGATATCAGAACTGATAGCCGAGCACTGTGAGGCTGGGACTAAATGTGTGGGATCCCAAGTACCCATCAGTAAGATCACTAACCTATCGCTGCAGGCGATATTATTACTGATTGGGTGGATTACCGGTTCAGCAGCCTTGCATCAGGCATCTCACACACAAATGAACTGTGCTATCCAGTGCTTGAATGCACAGATTTTTGACTGGAGTACCACACTGCTCGAGTGTATGAAGAGGCAATTGACAGATTGTCGATAGTGGACACAAAGGAACTTTGGGTTCGGGACTATTCTGTGTGCATTCTTTTCTGAGAGAGTTCCGATTTTCAGTCCTCGAGTAGCAGTACATGGACATCAGGCTTCGATTCCTTCATTGTGTAGATGGGCCGTATTGATGCCACGACAGGGTGGTGGAAGGACAAATGAGTCCTTCGACGATGACATTTTTTCCTGGCTATCATGGAAAATCCCTGTGATCGAGGATTACCCATATGTAGGGATAGATTTTTCTAGAGATCCTGAGATACCCGTGCCTTCTGGTGAGGAGTGAGGGGAGATGGGTAAGTCTCCACCTTTGTAGTTTTTTTGTTTGCATATGTAATTTTTATGTCATTTTTTTTATATATATCATTTTTTGTATGCTATATTATTTGACAGGTATACGTTTGTTGCATGCATATGTGGAACCCATGTGACCTATCAATTATGCACGGAACAGGCGTCGTCCTCGGCCAGAAGCCGTAGCCGCCGCCGCCAGGGGAGCAGCAGTAGCAGGTAACCTCCCAGCCGGGGAGGCTGAGAGGGTCCTAAGACGATTTGAGTGGAAGTTCACTGCACTCACTCGCACAGTCCCGATGGCAGAGATAGAGGACTTGCCGCCATCCATGCAGCCTCATGTAGTGGGGGCACCTCGGACGTGGGTCCGATTGTTTAGGCATTTAGCCCATGCTGTGGACTTTTATAACAGGGCCCACAGGCCCTGAACCTATTTAGACATTTTACATGCCATGAGCACTTACTTGTATACATTTTTTGAGGGCATAAGCCCTGTGACTTGTTATTAGTCCCATTTTTTAGGCGCTTGCATCCATTTATGTACTCTGGTTGTTTTATGATGTTATATATGATTTTTTGATCTTTTGTGTCTTATGGATCACGTGTGCAAAAATGTATTTACATGCTTATGTCAATGTTCTTTCATATGTGTGCAAGATGCCAATCTAAAATTTGATTAGCTAGAGTATCTGTAAGTTGGTTTAATCTCCTAGGAACATTAACATATGTAATATAATAAAAGTTTTGTTCTGAGAGACGCACCTTAAGGAATCGTCGGTGTAAGGTTGGATCATGAACCCGGTATACTCTGTTTAACTAAGACACAACCAGTTGAGCGTCGAGATAGACCCAGAGATGAGAGATACCCAATGATAAAGCGTCACGAAGCAACTCAATAATTGCACTATACTCGGCGACATTATTTGTGGTTTCACCTAAGCATATACCTCCGGAAGATAACAACTGGCCCTGGGGTGTAAAGATTACCCAAGCTGCGGAGGCAAGCCTCCAAGTGTGCTGACTAGCACCATCTGCATACCCAACGAACACCTCAGAATCACTTGACATCTGCCATATTGACGAAAGATAACATCAACGACACGTCCATAACACTTAAAAGAAACTAAAAAGTAATAGTACAAAGACTATACATATGTTACAAAAAGTTACCCACAGTGACTTGCCTATGAGTAATACTTCTTGAGGTAGAGACCATTTCTAGGCTCCACCAAAGAATTCCCTTCAAAATCAACCAAACGATAAGCACCCTTTTTTAAAACCTCTTTTATGATGAAGGATCTGAACCACGTGGGTTTGAATTTTCTTGCCCCCAAGGGGTCCTTATCTTGGTCATAGACCAAGACAAGGTTGCCTTCAGAGAAAATCCAAGGACAAACGAACCTATCATACTGACACTTGACCTTATGTTTGTGAGCCTCGTTGGCCAGGGCCACATCACGACACTGCTCATTGAGCTACTCAAGGTGTACTAACTGTTCTTCAAGTGGAGAAGTGTCTGGCAATAATTGTACTGCCAATTTTAGAGATGGGATCTGACATTCGATGGGCAAGACTGCCTCCAACCCATAAACGAGTTGAAAAAGTGAGAAACCGGTTGCAGTCTTAACAGATGTTCGGTAAGCCCATAATGTCGAGTATAACATCAAATGCCAATTTGACTTGGCTGAGTTGATAGTTCGTTGTAGAATAGTCTTAAGAGTTTTGTTTACAGCCTCTACCTGCCCATTGGCTTGGGGGTAGTAAGGTGATGAATGCTCTTGCTGTAACCCAAGATTTGATGCTAATTCGGTCATCATTTGGTTCTAAAAGTGACTGCCATGGTCAGTAACAATCTCTTTTGGGACGCCGAATCTTGCTATGATATGGTTGAATAAAAAGAGAGTTGCAGTCTCTCCATCATCTTTAAACGTTGGCATGGCTTCGACCCACTTAGTGAAGTAGTCTACATCCATGATGATATAGCTGTGTCCCCTTGCTGACGGGGTTTTGCAAGTAGTGTAATCAATCCCCCACTTGGTGAAGGGACCAACTATGATGACAGGAAACATAGGAGCGGGATGTGCCCTCATCTTCCGAAAGAAGATTTGGCATGGATGGCACTTCTTGACCGATTCAATAAAATCTTTGATAAGTGTCGGCCAGAAGTAACCTGCTCGTAGAATCTTTTGGGTTGTTTCCAACCCAGAAAAATGACCACCACAAGCTCCGGTATGGCAATCATTGAGCATAATGACTACCTCCTCATGTGTGAGACATCGACGTAAGATGCATTCTACACCTCTTTGATAAAATGTATCATCGAGTATGAGATAATTCTTAGCCTGATGGCATATACGCCGACGCTCGTCATGAGAAGCATAAGTGGGTCACTTCAAAGTCTGGAGATAGATAAGTATATCTCTGTACCAGGGATCTGAAGATGTGATCAAAAACATATCTCCCTGGATAGGCGATTCTTTAGGCACAACATCACCTGACTCAATCGGAAGTTCTGAAATAAGTTCTACAAAGACCAATGACTTTTTGGACTTCGCTGAAATGAAGTCTAAGTCAAACTCTTGGAGAATGACTATCCATCTACTAATTTTTCCGCCTATAACCCATCGGGTCAACATATACTGGAAAGGATTCATGACAGCAATGAAGGTGGCCTTGTGAAACAGAACATAATGCCGAAACCGTTGGACAGCATGGACTGTCGCCAATGCAAGTTTTTCAATATGAGAATAATTGAGTTATGATCCTACGAGGCCTCAGCTCAGGTAATAGATAACGTATTCTGAGAACAAATCATCTTCCTGAACTAAAACCATGCCAATGGTAGACTCTGCGGTAGCCATATATAATAAAAAATATTTGTTATAGTTAGGTGGCCATAGCAGAGGTGCAGTTGTGAGGGCGTGTTTTAATGCGTCGAAAGAGCGTTGAGCGGCTTCGTCCCAGAAAAAAGGAACATCTTTCTTCAGTAAACACATAAATCCCTTGGTGATTTCGGCATAGTTGGCGATGAAGCGTTGTAAAAAGTTCGCCTTGCCTTGTAGACTCTGAAGTTGTAGAATTGTGCGTGGGGGGGGGGGGCAACTGGATTATTGCCTCCACCTTGAGAGGATCGACCATGATCCCTGTTGTTGATATGATGAAACCTAACAAACGTCCTGACGTTACGCATAAGCTGCACTTGTTTGGATTCAAGCGAATCCTAAAGTAGCGACAATGTTCAAAGATTAGTCTAAGGTGTGTGGGATGATCCGTTCTCTTGTGGGACCGGGATGCTAAATCATCTAGGTAGGCCTCGACTAAATGCTTGAGATCATGAAAAGAAAAAGACATGGCCCGCTGGAATGTGGCTCCATCATTTTTAAGACCAAAAGGCATCTTACGATATGTGAACGTACCCCAAGGACATATGAATGTCATTTTGTGTTGGTCTTCGGGTTTGATTTGGATTTGATTATATACTGAAAAACCGTCCATGAAAGAAAAGGCTTTGGAACCAGCACATTCATCAATGATCTGGTCAATGAATGGTGTTGGAAAATTATCTTTGGGACATGCCTTGTTCAAATCACGGAAGTTGGTACATACACGAATCATGCCTTGTTTTTTATTGAGTGGCACAGTATTTGACACCCATTGAGTCAAATGGATTGGATAGATAAAACCTTCCTTTAGCAATTTCTCAACCTCAATCTTGATGGTTGTTTCTTTCTTAGGATTAACTGGACGAAGTTTCTGTCGAATAGGCTTGGCATCAGGATACGTTGTGATTTCATGTTCAACTATTTTTGGATCGATACCTAGCATTTCCTCATAAGACCAGGCAAAAACTTCATGGAATTCTTTGAAAAGATCTGTGTAGATTTGAATCTCTTCGAGGGAGCAGTCTGCTTCGACGAAGACGTTCTCCGTGATGCCAGTTTTTCTAGAGATGTTGATTGGTATAGTTTCAATGATAGTTTCCATATTGCCCTCAGCATAAATTTCATGTGTAGCTAAGAGATTAATAGGACATGGCTAATCTCCTGTCATGGTCATGGTGAATTCTCCAGCTTCGATTCGACTTAACTCTGGGAGGAAATATGATCTGTGATGAAGATCTTCCCAAGGTTTGTTCGGACTAGTCATTGCTTCGATTACTACTTCATCAGAAGGCAATACTAATTCTAACGAATCAATGTTAGCGAGAGAACCTTGAGCCCAAATAGGCTCTAAAAGTCGATCTAACTCTTGTGCAGGAGTCGGATCAGAGTTAGCTGAAGCTTGCTGGACTAGAGAGTATGATACTTCAGTGGAAGGCAAGGGCATGGACATGCCTGGGTGCCCTGTCTCATCCATCGTGGTCGATGGGGAAGGAAGTATCCATGGATCCTCGAAGTAAGTCGTGCGGAATGACGAAACTTGAAAAATCTCAACCTTATGGTGATTGGATATAAAATTGATATCGTTTTGAGGAGGTGAGTAATCGAAGGTACCCATTAAGGATGGGAACAAAACAACTCCTACATTGACAACACCTAGTTGAGGATTATCAATCATCAGGACTGTGGATGCCCCCAAAGCTGGGTCAGGTCTGGAGAAAGACAATTGATCGATGGTCACTATCCGGCCCTTGTGTGGAAACAACTAGACCCGGAAAACTGTAGCAACCACAACTTGCATAGCATAAGTCCAACTCCATCCTAACAAGAGGTTATAGTCGAGCGGAGCATCGAGTACCTCTACTTCAACACACACGGGCTTCCCTCCTAACTGCACGGGGAAAGAAGGAACGATGCCATGTGGTCGGAAAGAACGACTGTCGAAAGCAGTGAGGAGAGTAGGTGATGGAGACAAAACGGGCTTGCCAATGGCCTTCCAACATGCCAATGACATAATGCATGTTGAGGCGCCCTCGTCGACCACCATGCGAAATATATTTTGAGTAAAATTTTTCGTGGGGTAAGCCACTACTATATGAAACACTACATGGTAAGGTAAATGAGGTTTTAAGTTAGTTGTATCTAACATGATGGTACCTGGATTACAAGTCTCAGTAGAGCCCAACGTGGTTAACAAATCTTTCCTCTGAGAAGGGAAACTTTGGAGGACCTCCAAAGCAGACATTACACAAGGGGTTTGTGATAAACCACAGAGTAGTTTTGGGCGGCCCTTGCGTTTGGGTTATGAGAAGCCTTTTTAAATGCACCTTTTGGAATGTGTGTCATTGTTTCTCCCAATGTCTTCTCAATCTGTAGAGGAAGAGATGGGAGGTCAACTTCTTTGCCCTTCTCAGAAGTGCTTGGTTTACTATAATCGTGTGCTCTAGTCGATATGAAAGCATCACCCCTAACCATATATACATTCGCAGATGAGGGGTTGTTTGGAGGTGGGCATTTTTCTTGGCTTCCCCCTTCCGTACTTGCAGAGGCTTGAGTTAGATTTTTCCCATGTTGAAATGGGTTTGTCAACACCGTCTGCTATTGCTGCATGACAAATTTTTGGGCCTCTACAAGTCGAGGACATAGATGGGTTGGGTGGTCCTCCGTGCACAAGTTGCATGGATACCTCACCTTTTTTTTTTTAGTGTTGTCCCCACCAGCATTATCATTGGGTTTTTTATCCCCCTTACCCTTCTTTCATTGTTTTTTCTTCCCTTCAGGCTTCTAGGGGGCCTTTGGGTTAGTCGACTGCACTTTGTATACTTTCGAGGTTTGAGTAGGGGGAGCAGCCAAAGCAGTAGTTTGGCTGGCCGCTGTGTGCTATATGGATAACTGCTGCAACTTCTTTGTCAATTGCTTAGTGGGCTTAGTTTGTGTTGAACCGATGATACCATCGGCATGCGGTCCGAATCTCTATCTAGTTTTATCTAGTATTGAACATGGCGCATCTGGCAAGATGTTGTATAATAAACCAGACTGAGAATAGATGAGCTCAAACTGTTGAGCCCTCATGCTGGCTTCTTCTTCAGAGAAAACTATGGATGTCGCAACGTCTTTGGATAACTGCGGGACCAAAGACTTAAGGAACCACTCAAGCAGGAATGCTGGTGGGACCGATACTTTGATTAAACTCTTCTAGCTTCTCCATTCTCGGATGTGATCAGAGATATGGTCCACTGTTGTCTATTCGAAATTAGCGAGAAACTCTGTGCCAATGTCATATCTCACAGGTAACTGGAAATGGTTAAGGAAGTCCATCACCAATTCACCAAAAGAAGAATACCTTGACTGATCGAGCTCAATGTACCATTTCGCGGCACTCCCAATGAGAGTATGTTGAAACAAGCGCAACTGTATGGAGTCATCTTTCAATGAGTTAGATGAGCACCAAAGATGAAAGGTAGTCACATGATCTCCTGGATCTTCATTAGGCTTGGCTTCAAACTTTGGAATGTCCAAAGGCAACTTCGTTGGAATAGGAGGTCAACACGGATCATGACAAATAGGGTCATTCAACAACCTTGTCAAATCTGGCAAGTGTAACGTTGTCAGGAATGGTAGTTTGGGTTGCTGCTGATAACCTGGGAAAAAGGGTCCTGGAGTTTGACTGGCACCAAGTTGCCAGGAAAAGTTTGGCTGCTAACCTGGATTCTGGTAGAAACCATAGCCCTGGCTAGCGTAAGGATTTTGCATATGTGGAGACATCATCAGCTAATTTCCAAATAAGGACATAGATGGTTGGGCATGCATTGTATTCGAAGGACTTTGGGAAGGATTACCCCATGCCAGTCCCGTGGGGATAGGCATAGTAGTTTGTCCGGGGTTCCATTGATTGTAGAAAGAATTACCCCAAATCGACATTCCGGAGGAGGGAATGGATCCTTGCCCTGAATTCCAAGGTCCTGTTATGTTTGCCCCCTGTGTAGGAATAGTACCCTGAATAGGAGTAGATTGTCCAAATATGGGGTTGCCCCCAGTCGGGAAAGCGGCTGAAGAGAATGTGTTGTTACCAAACGTTCCATTCCAAGAAAATGGTGTCGAACCTATCAACATACTATGAAATGGTGGTCCTTGACTCCCCGCTCCAAATAAACTATTGGGTGTAGGTTGCCCAGCGGATTGCTGATGCAAGCCACCGAGTGAAGGGGATGAAGGAGGGATATGACCTCCTCCATAAGGAAAAGCGTTAAAAGGAGTAGGAATTCCCCCCATCTGACCTTACAGAGGAGCGCTAGAGCTCCCTGCCCCTAGACCCAAAGTCTGTAAAGTGGAGTAGGAAAGTACATGACTTGTACCTGAACTAGGCATCCCATATGAGAATGGAGGGACTGTCGCACTAGGTGTGAAGGGGGTTGTGATCGCCGCCAAAGATGGATTCGGACCACTGTGTGAAGTAATTGTGGTTGAGACCATGGTGTCTCAGACCGATGACGCTAGGTTAGGAGGTGGAAGCTCTCCTGTGGTGACAACTGTGGTGGGAATCAAAGAATTCCCAGAAGAAGTAACAACATTTGTTTCCATTGCTGCATGCGACACTGTCTAGTGCTCGTGAAATTGAAATGGTACAATAAAAGGTGCCAAGAGAACAGTGGTTGGGTTTCAACCGAGCCAAGAGCGGTTGCTTCAAGGTCTAAAATGGTCGATTCCTCTGAGGGTTGCTCGGGCACAATGGTTTGTAACCCGGTCGCTTCAAAAGACCCTTGTTGGTCTAGCTTCCGCCTTAATGGTGGTGGGGGTGGCTCGAGTGTAACCGACGGCAGGCCAAGAAGCCTTCGTGACCAGCAGAGCTCAGGATCCTCCACTGTGTGAGAAGATCCAAGACACTCTAAGGTAGTCTAAACGCTCAAAATTAACACACACTAAGAAAAAATTCCCTAGAAGATAAGACAAGCAAACACTAAATTAATTGGAAGAACAGTTACAACAGCCAACACTAGAGCAACTTACTGGTGCAAGTGCAACTCGAACACAGAAGCACCCTCTAGGTATACTCTACAAAGCATGGCCTGATGTCTGTCCTAGGTATCGTGGTATACCCCTACAGTCACCTGTGTATGTCCCTAACAAAGATTGGCAACTAGGTTGCCAGAACGTGAACAGTCACCAGGCGGGTATACTCGAAAGTCAGGTAGACCACAATGATTAGGGTATCGAGCCTGAAAGTTGTCAAGGGTATCAAGAGAAAATGGTCTGGAAGACAACTGAGGACCTCGAATAGATTCAAGACCCACAAAGCCCCATGGAAAATGCAAACGACGGAATCCCAAAACAAGCCCTCTATATGTGTTCTCCACTACGATTGGTCCGGCTTTGGAGGGGTTATCTCCGCTACCTTTCTGCATGCGACCTCGTGTTTATCCCCTGTGTTAGAGGGGGGTCCCATATAACTTCCATGAAACTGGACTTAGACACTCCCTATCTCAGACTCCAATGTTTGATTTTAAATAGCCTTGAAGAGTTTCATCTCCAACCTAATCCAAGGCCCTAGTCCTGAACTAGTTTGTAAACCCTACAAACATAAAAGTCTAGTAGATTTTAAATTTAGCGTTAATTTTATGGATTTGTCTTACGTCAAGGGGTATGAGAATGAAACTGATGATGTGTAATGGACGGAAGCAAAAAATGAATAAAAAAATGGAAACAAAACTTTTACTGAATGCAAAATTTCAACAAATTTTCAAAAGAAAGATTTTTTAACTTTTCTAAGATTTTGGACAGCAAACTCAAAGGAATTTCACTCAACTAGGAGCTACTTATGATCTAAGTGAACTGCAAAAACTTATGAACTAAAATACTTTTCCCTAGCTAATGATGCAGAAACACACCCTTCAACCAAAGAAGAAAATGAAAAGAGATTTTATTTATTTATTTACGTGCTAGTAAAGTAAGAAAGGGAAAATACTGAAAAGCAAAAAACTAAGAAAAAAAATTCTGGCTTAAAGCACAGATCACAAAGAATCAGATTAAAAAATCACACAATAGCAATTGTAAAAACAATGACTCTCACACTTGTCTAAAAATCGTAAAATTTTTTTATTTTTCTGACAACGTTTTAAATGAGAAAAAGAAAGCTAAGGGTAAGAATAATCCTAAGCTATTGACTGTTCAAACAGAGATTCAAACACCTGAGAGGAATACTTCTTATCAAAGGAGAGGATGACTGCCTCACCCTTGACAAAAAGTAGCCTGTACAAGCACGTGACTATCACTCAAACAGCAGACGTGCGAATGTGCGCTGAACAACAACAGAGGGCATGTACACGCGGGCTGACCTTGTACAGGCCGCGTGTATATCTAAACTCTAAGAAAAAATGAAAACAGACAGACCAAACCAGAAAGAGACCTCTGGTATTGATAACCAGGATCCCTTGAAGGCTTGGATACTCTTTCTAACAGAAAAAAAAATAATGCAAGGAAAAAAAATAAGGCAAAAATAATCCGAGATAGGACTATTAGCAAACAAGACTCAGAAAGAATTCCAGAAAACCCCCTAAGAATATGTGATTCTGACAGGGAAGAGGAGGACTGCCTCTGAGGTTCTCTGGACTCCTACACACTACTACTATCTCTACAACTAGCATTCACACGCGTGCTGTAAGAGGATAGGGCACCTGTACACGCGTGTAGGCCTTGTGCAAGTCACGTGTACTTCTGTGGGTCCCGAAAAACACAGTCAAGCAAAATTCAGGGAAAGATGGTATGGAAAACCAGACTCCCTGCTAGCTCAGACTTTACAGAAACAAAAAGAAAAGACAAGCAAGAAAAACTAATCTTTAAACTACCCAAAAAACTAGATAAAATTCCAGGAACCCTAAAGAGTTATCTCCCCGGTATGGTCACCAATTCTGTTGTTGGGGAAAAACACCCTATGGACTAGAAAATAGAGTTAAGACTTTGCATGCAGATATGACCGAATAGAAATTACTTTCTACCTTCATCCTTAGATTTAAATCCCCTTTTCTTAGTAAGTGCATGGGAAGATCAACCTACCTCGTTACCGGTGTTTGATGTCGATCCTCCATTGTGCTTGGTTACTTGTTCGCAATGCTCCTTCCAAAGCTGACCTGCATTCAAGACGAGCAACAACTATGCATGCATACTACTTATATACTAACGGGTTAGAAATCAAACATAATCTAATCAAACCATAAAAAGTTCATGAATTGGGATGGGAAAATCATTCTCTTTATTACTTAAAATGAGTCAACTTACAAAAGTTGAGACTGACCACCGCTCCTTGAACCTAATCCTGGGCTCCTCTTCTTCTATCCTTCAACTACTTTGCTTTAAATCTCCTTTGGCATTAGGAAAGGCTAAAGGGTTTGGACAATGGAATACGTAAATGGGCAGAGTTTTTTTTTTATATTTTTTTTCTCTTCAAATGGTACCCCTACCCCTTCTTTTATAGGCTAGAAGGAGCTAGGTATTTGGACGAACCCTCGACCATGCATGGCTGGGAGTTTCAGTTAACTCACCCATATCTTTTTGTTCCATTGGCAACTTTCTTTTTTTCATGCTTTTGTCGGTCCACGTGGGTTGTTTTGGGTCAACCGGCGTGTACACGCATGCAGTAGTGAGTTAGGGCATGTGGGCCTTTACACAAGAGGATTTTCAAAGAGTTGTTCCGTAGTGTTTTTGGCAAAGAAAGGATATGAGTTGGCCTGATGCTAGGTAAGAATGTGTGGTGCAATTTAGGGTTATAACACAGGGGCTCGACCTTGGGGTGTTACAATCCCCTCCCCTTATTTTTGCATTGTCCTCAGTGCAACTCATTTACACAACAACAACAAGATTTCCAAAATCTTCAAAAAGATGTGGGTACTCTTCCCACATAGCATCTTCATGCCCCCATGTTGTGTCCTTGGGACCATACTAGGTCCACTGGATTTTTAGAAGCCCTATGGTTCGATTTCAGAGCTACTTTATTTTCTGGTCCAGTATTCGCACCAGATGCACCTGAAAATCATTTTCTTGCTCCACCTGAATCACATTGCAATCAATAACATGATTAGCATCAGGTATATATTTCATAAGAAATGAAATATGAAATACATTATGTATATGCATAGATGCAGGTAATGCAAGCATATAAGCTATTGGACCAATCCTCTCTAGGATTTCAAATGGCCCACAATATCTGGCTTCCAACTTGGAACAGTTTCCCGGCTTTAGGGAACTTCTGTTGGCCTTCACTTTCAAGAATACATGATCCCCTGCTTTAAATTCCTTGTGAGTTTTGTTCTTATCAGCATAGATTTTCTACCTGTCTTGGGTAGCCTTCAAATTCTGTTTAATCTTCAGCATTTTCTCTTCCATTTCCTTGAGCAACTCTGGCCCAACCACTGCCCTATCAGTTGGGTTGTCCCAACTTCCTGGGATGTTGCACTTTCTACCATAAAGTGCTTCAAACGGGCTCATCTTCAGTGATGCTTGATACCCATTATTGTAGGCAAATTATACCAAGTGTAGATAATCTTCCCATTTACATGGTTTGTCCATCACATACATCCTTAGCATATCCTCTATCACTTGGTTCACCCTTTCTATTTTCCCGTCTGACTCAGGATGATATGTTGTGCTGAAGTTCAAATTTGTTCTGAACCCTTTGAATAACCCCTTCCAAAACTTTGAGGTAAAATTTGGGTCTCTGTCAGACACAATTGTCTTGGGTATGCCATGCAAGCATGCCACTTCCCTCATATAAATATCAACAACATTGGTTTCCTTGTGAGTAGTCTTCAATGGGATAAAATGGGCAGCTTTAGCAAGCTTGTCCACCACCACCATGATTGCATCATGCTGCTTGCTTGTCCTGGCAAATCTTGTGATGAAATCCATTGTTACAACTTCCCATTTCCACTCAAGAATGGGTAATGACTATAGAAAACCAACTGGGTGTCTATGCTCAGCCTTTTCCTTTTGACACTCCAAGCATTTGGCAATAAAATCAACAATCTCCCTCTTCATGCCTGGCCAATAATATTGGCTCTTGACTGCTAAAACTGTTTTCTGATATACCGGGTGTCCTGCATAAGGTACATTGTGAATTTATTTTAAAATCGCACTCCTCAATTCAGGATAATTGGGTACATAAACTTTGTTTTTGTACAAGATAATTCCATCAATTCCCAATTCATAATCCCCAACTTTCTATTGCATTTTACCTTGCTGTAATTTTTTTATCAATTCCATGTACTGCAAATCTGATTTTGTAGCCTCCACAATTTTGTATTTCAAATCGGATTGGTACATGCTAATGGATGTAGCATGCAACTCATGCACTCTTATGTTGAGTGCATCATCCACTTTGTTCTCTTTCCCCTTGATATGCTTTATATCAAAGTCATATTCACAAAGGAATTCTAACCATCTGCTTTGCATAGCATTCAAAGTAGGTTGATCAAACAAATACTTCAGACCATTATGGTCTGTCCTCAGCTCAAACCTCTTTCCCATGAGGCAGTGCCTCCACTTCTTAAAAGCATGCACTATGGCTGCCAACTCCAAATCATGAGTGGCATAGAGCCTTTCATGCTCTTTCAATTTTCTGGACTTGAAACATATTACAAGTCCGTTCTGACTAAGGACTCCTCCAAGTCCTTCTTTGCACGCATCTGTGCAAACCAAAAACTCTTCATTCGGATCAGTAATGCGCATAATTGGAGCACTGGTCAACAATCACTTCAATTGTTGGAAGCTCATTTCACATTTTGTTGTCCATTGAAACTTCTTCCCCTTCCTTTGCAAGGAAGTGATGGGATGAGCTATTCTCGAAAACCCTGCAATGAACCTTTTGTAGTAGCTCGCTATACCCATGAAGGATATGACTTTTGTCACATTCTTAGGTGTTGTCCACCCTCTAATGGCTTCTATCTTCTCAGGATCCACTGTTATCCCATCTTTAGATATGATATTCCCCAAATAGTGAATTATGTTTTGATAAAATGAGCACTTGCTCAATTTGGCATACAGTTGATTCTCTCTTAGCACTTGCAACACAATCCTCAAATGATGCTCATGCTCTTCTTCTAAATTGGAATATACAAGGATGTCATCCAAAATGACAATGAAAAACTTGTCCAAATATTCTCGGAAAACACCATTCATTAGGCACATGAAAATAGTTGGTGCATTTGATAACCCAAATGGCACCACTGTGAACTCATAATGACCATACCTTGTCCTGAAGGAAGTATTGTTGATATCTTCCTCTTTAATCCTTACCTGATGGTATCCTGACTTGAGATATATCTTTGAAAATATCCTTGCATCCTTCAACTGATCGAAGAGATCATCAATCCTTAGTAGAGGATACTTATTCTTTATAGTTACATTGTTCAACTGTCTGAAATCGATGCACAATCTCAATGTCCCATATTTGTTCTTCATGAACAAGATTGGGGCACCCCAAGGTGACACACTTGAGCATATATACCCCTTCTTTAGAAGTTCTTCAAGCTTCATTTGCAACTCCTTCAGTTCTGGTGTACTCGTTCTGTAAGGATTTTTTGATACTGGAGCTTCTCCAGGCATTAAATTTATAGAGAAATCAATATCTCTCTTTGGGGGTAGTCCTGGTACCTCCTTGAACACATCTTCCTGTGATCCATCTTGAATTTCTTCTTTTATTCCCAAGCTTTTTGGAAAGTTGGCCTTGCTTTTTGTTGATCATATAGGAACTTAGCTCACCTTATGGTCTCCTCCAATGTTTTTGGATCATCATATTGTATTTTGTCACTGATGAATGATGGAAAACCACTCAAATACCTCTGAATATTGACTGTCTCATCCTTGATGAAAGATACCTACTTAATAAATTCTAAAAACCTTCTTTCATATTCATCTATTGTCATACTCCCAAGCTTGAGTTCAAAGAACTCTTTCATTTTCTTGTCATAGTATCTCTTAGTCAAGTATTTATTTTCGAAATACTTCTTGAATTCCCTCCAAGTAACATTTTTCTCTTTAATGTGTTGCACCTACACAAGTTGATTCCACTACATGGATGTCTTTCCTTTGAGTTGATAGATGGAAATTCTTCCTTCTGCATGAGAAAAATAATTTTGCAGTTGAAAATACTTTCTCATGCCCAGAAGCCATGTCTCTGCATCGTCATCCTTCTTGTGCTCACCATCAAATGTAGGAGGTTTGATTTTGTTCATTTCCCCTTGTAACTCATCCACCCAAGACCTCTTATGCTTCCTAACAAGGGATGGACTTGAGTTGTTGTGTGCTCTCTTATTGGAATTCCTCGGGGAGTGACGATGATGTCTACTAACACTTCTTATTCTTCTTTTCTCATCAAGAGACCTATGACTTTCTGATTTGCTTGAGCCACTCTCCTTATCCAATTTATTTTCTATTATTTCCAGGCTCTGCATCAACTTCATGTTGAAGTCTCCATATTTCTCCCTGGCTCTCATAAGCTTTTTGCTATCTTCTCGGTGAATTTGGACCTCTCTATGCAATTTTTTTATAAATTTCATCATGCCCACATCTTTATCTATTTCTTCTCCATGCCCATTGGAGTTTGTTCCTTCAACTCCCAAATGGACATCCATTCCTCTAGCTTCATTCTCCAAACTATAAGCATTTTGTGCCTCCTCCATTTCTCTACACTATGCGAAAATTCAGTTCGGTTCTGACAATTGTTAATTTTGTAAAATATGCAGTCAACCAAATTTTTGTCAGGCTATTAGACTTAATAATTTTCTAGAATAACATAAACCAATATGGTTCAACAAAATAATATCCAACTCCATTTTCAGCGGGTCTTGGTCAATCAAGAACCTCTCAAGCTTCTATCTCTGAGCCCATCTCTATTCTGCAATAATTTACGGGCACTAGCTCCTTTTCTTTAGCCCTTGGTTTGCATGTGACTACGGTTGTGGCCCAATGCTAATGATTTGGATGCTTATCCGAAGCCTTGAAACTTCAGGCTCCAGAGATTTGGAGGTTTCATTTTGTTGCACATCCCAAACATCATAAAACAACGAACTGACAAACGCAAGAAGAATAGTGGATCTATGGTCCACATTCCTTGCTCGGATATAAGTTGGATCAGAGATTTGAGGACTCCGGGCTTCGATAGTTTCCAAAGAAATTCCAAACAAATCTCTCGGAGCGCCGAATTGGCGAGTTCATGAAGTGGGTTGGACCAATGGTCCACAACTTCCCAACATCCAATGGTTGATACTTGCTATGGAACTTCGACTTCGGGGATCTGGGACTTTGGAGCTTCGGGGCTTTGGGACTTTGAAGCTTCGGGGTTCTAGGACTTCAGAGGATTTCACCTTGCACATCCCAAAACTCCTGAATCGTAAATCTTTGAATGCTTCCATGTCACCCCCGGTGATTTCATTACGTCATGTTACTTCGATGCTAAGAAACTTCAGAAATTTATTCCTTCCATTCCAACATGAACCATTTCTTTTGGAGTGTCAAGTCTCCAAACTTCATGATCTTGCATCACGCGTCCACTATGACCATCAGGGAATCCACCATCCATGCTCGATAGGAGGGCCACATGGCGAAATATTAGAAGTGGACACATGGCCATATCACAGGGGTGATGCATGTCACGTTCTAACTAGAATTTCAATCATCCAAAGGTTATTAACTCACTGACACACGACACACATCCCATGTGTCCACATCATTTTGAGTGACATCAGCAAGCCACATCACTTCAAAACTTCGGGCCTCAGCAGTTTTTACACTTTCACACCCCAATTCTCCCGAACATCGAACTCCCGAACTTCCTTACCTTCTGGGGTCCACATAGTATAGTTGTCAACATCAAGGTGGTGGCACGTGGCATGTCTAGGAAGGGTCCACATCATTATTGGCGACATCATCCTTCCATGCCACTTATGCTCTTTTGCTTTGGGATCTCATTCTTCAGTGGTTTGCACATCAACACACTCCAATTATCCCAAACGTCGAACTCCTGAATCAAGTTGATTCGTTCTTGATCAAATCCAACGGTGAACACTTCCCCCCCCAGATCTACAGTGTAGATTCTCTTCGGGACTTCATAACTTCGAGCTTCGGCCCCTCTTGCTTTTATAACCCATAAATTTCACCAAAGTCGCAAAGTACAAATGACTTAGAGGTTAACCTTCATGCACTTTTCTCCAAACCTAACGGTTGTGAAGGATCCTCCGTCTCCTGAACAAATCCTACAACCCAATCACTGCAGATGTTGTGGTTTCTTTCTCTGTGGCCATTTCATAAACCATTAAACCTCTTGTGCTTCTGAACACAGTCCCAAGTGTTCTCTCAATGCCCTTCTGGCACTCTGCACATCAAAATTCTCTGGACTTTTTACTCTGAATTCCTCATTCGTGGCCCATCCAGGTTTAGTGTTGAAACCATGGGATCTGAACTTGAATTTTGTCCATTTCGACAACAATTCTTCTCCGAAACTTTTTCTTCAAATTCCACTAACATGGCCCATCTAGGCTTAGTGTTGAAACCATGGCTCTAATACCATTTTGTAACGTCCTCAGCCACCAACAGGCCAGGCAACGTCACTTCCTGGAAGCCTCTCCTTGCTCTGATACCATTTTGTAACACCCCCGGCCACCCAAGTCGGGCCATGCTACTCCAAATAATGCTCTAATACCATATATATTTATATACATATCATTCTAATGCAAATTAACAACTATAGCATTCTGTTCATGTCACTACTCATGCGGAAATAACATTAAAACATATAGGCATTATACAAAGACAATTCTAACAACATTATAGCTTGATTTCAAGATAGACATCATACAGAGAACAAATATTTGGCACTTATCTTTTAATAGATGACCACCAACTGCGTGCAGACCTCCCAAAAACCTCCCATCCTTAGACCACGTTGCTCATCATGCTCAACAGTGGGTCACCCCCGAGCTCAAACTAAACTCCATCGGGCAAGGGATTCTTAGGCTTAGCAAGGACAATAGGAAATTCGCACAGATCAACTAGAAGGATTTTCTCCCAGGAGCCAGATCACACTAACAACCTACAACCTCTCATTCCCCACATGCCTATCCCACCCCAAGAAGTGTGCCCCTTCTCTTCTCAACAGTCCTTCAGCTACCCCACTTCCCTTCCATGGCTTCAGCAACAGGTCGGACATGAATTTTCAAAGAAATATAGTTTTCGTTGATCTCCCTCTTGGAAAATCACTTCCCCAACAACCTCTCTCACCTGGAGAGAGTTTCTTACAGGCCTGACAACCTGCTTCTTCAATCCACAGGCCTGAAAACCCACCTCTTCAAACCCACAATCCTGACAACTTGCTTCTTTAGTCCAGCTCCTAAGTCAATTCAAGCAAGGGTGATGGCAACAACAAAGCTCGGTATAGATCAGATGATGGCAGCAAGCCATGCTCAGTCAAGGAACTATGTTGGCAGCAAAAACAAATTGTTAAGGCACAGTACGAGCTCAGTCAAAGTACAGGTACGATGTTCTTCACAGGAAACTTACGGGGTATCTCAAAGTGCCTGCAGGTTCCAGGGGTGCATGAATGATGTAGGGGTCGACGATGAAGGCAATGGCTCAATGTGTGAATCCCTGAGGAGTATGGCATACTTGTGAGAGTGGCAAGGGAACCCCCAACGAGCTGACTTTCCTAGCTATAAACTGCATGTGCCTAGGTTGACACATGTCTTCCTGAAGCTGCATGAGATCCAATTAACACTCGTTCCCTTTCCTAGGAACTTAGGACAACACAGATTATGTAAACTTTAGCCTTTTGGAAATAATAATATAATATTATCCCTTTAGAGGTAATCCCTCTAACTTAGCTCCTATTCCTAGACACTTATCCCATTCCCTTACCCTACCTAGTGGAGCTTAGTCCCCCATAAATATTCCTTCGTGGTCGGTCTTCACGCAACGATGTAATTTTATTAATGATGTGTGCATTTACATATACAAAATCAGGCTCATTAGCCTTAGCATCTAGGATCTTCAGCCTAATAAACATATAATTCTTCCAGCTTATAAACACTTGGCTCACCAACCTATAAACATAATTACAATTCAGTAGGAGCTTGGCCTTGGGGTGTTACAAGATGGAACTGTTGCAGGTAGGTGGACCACTTTTGATGGCAGTCGTTCTGCAACTTTCCCTGTGTCTGTATGAACTATAGAGGCTTGTGATCAGTGTGGATGATCGTCTCCTTTCCCAAAATGTAATGTTTCAATAGATGACAGGATTGTACAATGGAATACATTTCCTTGTCATAGGTGGGGTATTTTCGTACATTATTTGAGAGTGTCTCACTATGGTATGCCATCGAATGACTGTGTTGAGTGAGAATTGTGCCTACAACATAGTCAGATGCATCAGTCTCAATCTCGAATAGTTGTTGCAAATTAGGCAAGGAGAGTACTGGAGTTGAGCATAAGCAATGCTTCAGATCATCAAATGCTCATTGTTGTTCCTTCCCCCACATAAAATTTTCCCTGCCACCACCCTTGGTCACATGGATGAGGGCCCTTGCAATATGGGAGAATCCCAACACAAACCATTGGTAGAAATTGGCCAGTCCCAAGAAGCTCCAAAGCTCGGTTAGTGTGGTCGAGGATGGCTATTCATAGATGACTTGGATCTTAGTGGGATCAACATGTACCCCATGCTCATCAACAATTTAGCCCAAGTATTGGACCATGTTCATGCCAAAGGAACATTTTTCCAAGTTGGCATATAGCTTGTGCTTTCGTAGAGTGCTGAAAACTTGTTGAATATGCCACATGTGCTCCTCCCAAGTTTTGTTGAAGATGAGGATGGAATCCAAATACACCCCCACAAAAGAGTTGGTGAAGGGTCTCAATACATCATACATAAACCTCATGAAAGTGGTTGGTGCATTTGTTAAGCCAAAAGGCATGACCAACCATTCGAAGAGACCTTCTTTAGATTTGAAAGTTGTCTTCCAAACATCATTTGGTTCGATGGGAACCTGGTGGTAGCCAGAATTTAGGTCAATCTTGCTGAAGAAATTTCCACCCCTTGAGTTGATCAAGAAGGTCATCAATCTTGCGAATTGGGTACCATTTTCTGACTGTTCTTTTGTTTAATGCTCTGTAATCAATGCAGAGTCACCAGGTCTTGTGCTTCTTCTACACTAGTATAATTGGGCTTCTGCAAGAGGAGGAGTTGGGTCTAATGTGCCCCTTTTGAAGAATCTCTTGGATCTGACGCTTGGTTTCGTCATTTTCCATCAGCGAGCGACGATAAACTAGTCCATTAGGAAGAGGTGCACTGAGGGTTAGATAAATTGGATGCTTGACTTGGCAGTGCATCGATACCCCGATGGGTGAGGATAAGATGTCTCTGTACTCTTCCATGATCCCGTCCACTTGCTTCTGCTACAAAGAGAGGCTCTGTGTAGAGGCCACGAATGTGGCAGTGACCATCTTCTTACTGTGAGCATGGATCACAAAGAAGACGAACTTTCTGGTCTGTGAAATGACCTTACTGCATTACTCATCAGAGATTAAAGAAATAATGGTAGGCGACGCTACCTCTGGTATCCTGTACAATTCTCTACCCAAAGTAATAATAACACCGTGGGGTCTAGACTCATACACAACATTACGCTTCCACAAATATGGTTGTCCTAAAAGAACATCACAAACTTCAAGGGGATCAATATCACACAATACCTCATCCTTGAAGGGCTTGATGTCATATGGAAGACGACATTGTTGGTTGATACAATTATCTCTTCCTTGGTAAAGCCAGTCAATGGTGTAGGGTTGTGGGTGCGGTGTCATCGACAGGTCCAGCTTCTTGATGACCTCTACTGAGATCAGTTTCTTTTGATTTCTTCTATCGACAATGAAATGAAGTGGAGCCCCCTTTACCCACATATATGAGTGAAAGAGGCGTTTCCCTTCCTCTAGTTCCTCTCGTTCGCTTGGTTGGACTTTGGTGGTAGTGACGGTGGCACTGGGTTTAGCATCGATAATCCACTTCCCTCCTTCTGGATTTGATTTGAAATCAGAACCAGCCTCTGACTCGGAAGCCTTCAACTGGGCCATGAGTGACTACTTGGAGCGACATTCTTCAGTGTTGTGCCAAGGGATTTTATGGTATTCACACCATTTTCCCATGTCCTTCTTCGTCTTCTCATTACCCTTCTTGTGTTGTAGCTTGGACTGGTTGTCCTAAGAGTGGCCATCTTTTCTCTATCCCTTGCTATGTGGGTTGGGACCTCCTTTTCCCTTCTTCGGCTGTGAGGATTTTTCATATCCAAACTCTCTCCTCTTCTTCTTAAATTTATGCTCGATCTTGACAACATATTTGTAATACGTACCCAATGAGGTGATGTACACAAACTCTATTTTTGTTTGAATGTATCTATTCAAACAATCGCAGTATTTGAGCAACATATTTCGCTCAGAGTCTTTGATACCCAACTTGGTGCACAAGGTATGAAAAATATTGGTGAAATCTGGTATTGTCTCGTCCCTTTCTTGACACAAGGTGGTCCATATGGTGTACCGGTCCTCATATATTCCAACAGGGTAGTACTTTTCTTTAATGGCATCCCAAAAGGAATCTCGTGTAGGGGAAACCACAAATATTGTAGATTCCTCTATGGCCCCTTTTCCTAGAGTAAGTGTCCCACCAGTCCTTAACATGGGGGACGACCTTGAGGAGTGCAAAAGTAATCTTTCCCTATCGAAAAAATTATGGACCGAAAAATACCCTTCGAGCAGATTCAACCATTTATCTACAACATCTACATCTATCCATCCTTCAAATCATGGAATATAAAAATTTACTCGTACCTTGAAGGGGGTTGCATGGTCGCTTGATGAAGATGCTTCTCCTATGGGCAGCTGCCGAAGGATCTGCGCAAAGTTGCGCATCATTTCATTGCTTTGTCATGCAAGGGATTCCTCGAGAAACATTTTAAAAGGATATCCTACTCCATCATCTTTCTTTTCGTCTCCCATGGGTTGTTTTTGGGCTAGATGTGACCTATCTTGCAACGGATCAATTGGTTTGAGTCCCAACTTCTTGTACCCAGATCTTGTCGGGGACATGCACGAAGAAAAATAAATGAATAGCAAATCGCTCTAACACCACTGATCTAGATTTAGGAGCGAAACAATCTGATTAACAAATTGAATACAATAAACACATGGATATGAAGAACAACACAGATACACAGTGAATAATATCTTCTATTGCATAAATGAAATAGGCTGAAACTGTAAAACTATAGAATTGAAACACTTTCTTGAATGGTGGCAGCTATCTTTGAGAAGAGATGTGGCTGCTACACACATCCATCTGAGCATAATGATTACAATGAGGCTCCAAAGGCCTTTTTGATATTACTCATGAATGCCAAAAACCCTAGACATCCAAAAACCTAACCCTAGGAGGTGAAACGCCAAAAGTCATGTGGGCCTCTATCGGTAAGTTGGTACCTCAACTTCCTGGGGTCGTAAATTTTGCATATGACCTTCGTTTTAGGTGTGTGATAGCCCATTGGAAAGGTCTTTTAGAGAACTACACATTACACCATCAAACTTTGGCTTTGTCTACAATTTGATTGTGGCGAGCCAAAAAAACATTTTTTAGGGCTCCAAAACGGCCCTGGAAGTACAACAAGATGTGTTGACATGAAAACATACAAAATAAGCCAGTTGGATTAGGTGAGAGGCCACTGGTATCCACCTGGAATATGTGTAGGGCTTCAGACATCCCCAGAAGTGTAGAACCCACAATTACAAAGAAGTACAGAAGAACGTGTTGAACTAAAAAAATGATAATAGGAGCCCGTTGGAATAGGTGAGTGGCCACCAATATCCACCTGGATCAAATATAGTCCTGAAGACCCCACGAAGTCAAAAGGATGATGCTGATATTTTTGGTGGATTTTGTCAATTTAAATGGCACATTTCTAGTTTACTTGTCGTCGAGATTATCTCAATTTGGAGCAGTTAAAACAAATACCAAGAAATGAAAACCAAATATATTATTTCCATAAGAACAGGACAACAAAATCAAGGGTTGAGTGTTTCAAGGAAAATAATCAGCAGCGGATCTTCATCCCCAGGAATTAGATCCACATTTTCTGGTAACCAGTATTTTGAGGCATGAATACAATGAGTACAAAAGTGGTAGAGTATTCCATAGCTTTGGTCAATTTCCAAATTTCCAAGGCACCTGGCAACAGTGGATGGCAGTCGACAGACCAATGAGAGATTTTAAGGAAAGTTGTTCCAAATTTCTTGCAGTTTATTCAAAGATCTCATTTATTTTTAGTTCATTAACCAGTTCCATCTTTCGAAGACTTTTGTCATGCAACTCCTACACTCTAGTTATCAGCAGTGACTCCAATTATAGTGATATAATATTTTTGTTTTAGTTAGAGATATTACATCCAGTTGTAATAAAGGTCTTTTTGATAAAAAACAATGTTTTGATTAAGGTCGAAGTGATGGGAAGTTATCCCTATGAACTAGAACTTGAACTCTACTTCACTCATTTTAAAAAAGTTTTCACGAATTGTAATTAGGAATTAATAGTGAAATTGATACCTACAGGTATGAATGTAATGCAGAGTTGAACTCTAGAACTTAGATCTGAGATAGGTATTCAAACCCTCTTGATGGATAATGATGCAGGAGCATCCACATCATCTACACGTCGTCAAGCGAGCCAGCGCGCACGGAGAAAGAACATATAGCTGGATGAGCCAGTCGATCTTAAATTTTGAATTCACCTTGGTATTGTTGCGCCGCCGTTTACTAAAGGCATTCAAAGCAAGCGCATTTGTAATATTATGTAAAGATAAGAAGGCATTTAAATATTTTAATGCTGGTAGATAGAATTCGCTGTAGATTAGACAGTTTAGCTTTAGAGAGGGAAAACGGAATAATAGACACCCTCCTTTGTATTCATGTTAGAGTATTCTCATTCAGACAAGAGCAAGAGAGAACAGGACAGAGAGCTTGTGAAGAACTCCATGTACAGTCATTGAATTTATAGGAAAATCCTGATTCAATCACCATGGATGTGTTTGATACTTTTGTGTTGTTGATGTTATGTTTTTGTTTACTTGCCTCCT